>PVKU01004816.1:0-137514 GCA_004027475.1 Anoura caudifer | reverse complement strand
AACAGGAGCAGAAACACAGAAATGGAGATCACATGGAGGGTTAGCAACAGGGGAGTGGGAGGAGGAGAGAGGGGGAAAAGGTAAAGAGAATAAGTAGCATAGATGGTGGGTAGAAAATAGACAGGGGGAGGGCAAGAATAGTGTCGGAAATGTAGAAGCTAAAGAACTTATGACACATGGACATGAACTAAAGGAAGGGAATATGGGTGGGAGGGGGTATGCAGGGTGGAGGGGAATGATGGGGAAGAAATGGAACAACTGTAATAGCATAATCAATAAAATATATTTAAAAAAAGCAAAACTCTGTTTTGATCTATCTTCTTCCCATACTGTATCCAGATATTTTACAATTTCTAGTACATAATATCAACTAGGTCCCACCACTGCAGAGATTAAAATCAAGTTTTCCTTCTGAAGTATCCAGGGAACTTTAATTTGCAAAGAAGGTACCATTTGGGAGACTTTGTCGTCAGACCTGCTTCAAGCTGACAAACAGGAACGACCACATACGCAGTGGCCCAGGGAGAACACACAGGTACCCAGGGTGAGCTCCAGGGACAGCTGTCATCTGCCTGTGCCTGTGGACCCATTCCATGGCCAGGAAAGAGTCTTACAGTAAAGCTGCTCCAAATTTTTAAAAAAATATAATAAAATTGCCAAGGGTCAAGAGAAAAGACAGCACTCTTCTACCAACACGTAACTTTACACATTTATGCCTCACTTAGCCACGAGGACTGAATATTTTCCTTAGAGAACTGAGGCTTTTGTTTGTTTTGTTTTGCTTTGTTTTTGTTGTACTTGAAATATTTAACCCTATAGGTTTAAATCCTCAGTACTTTAGTTTTCATTATATTAAACACGATCATTTCAGCTAAAATTGCTCTCACTGAACTAAGCCATTAGGGAGAAAAACTCTATGTCTTTACTGAAGGAAAGATAAAATAGATTCAAATATTATACCGTAACAATTGTCAAAGATTCTTCTGTTTGGGAAATTATTAAAATTCTTTTACTTCAATTGCAATAAAGGCATGGATAAATGACCTGGGACGTATGTTGGACTCACGGGGTAAACAGTAAAGGAAAGTGCTCCGGAACATTTAAGGTAAGATTTATAAATCCCAAATCACTATTCTAAGCTATGATTAATATAAATTCTTTCAAGATTGAATTTCTTTTATAAGAAAGCTATAAAACTGCCAACAAGTGGAATCAAATAAATGCAATCATTTAAAGTTGACCTTAAAGATAAATTTAATACATTTAAAGCATGATACCTTTTTAAAACTATAGAAATTAAAATACATATTGAGATAACAAGTTAATTAAAATTATAAATAAATGATAGCAATAGAGACATCCTTTTTTAAGAATTTTTCAAAACATTTTATTTATTTATCTTTAGAGAGGAAGGGAAGGAGAGAGGAAGAGAGGGAGAGAAATATCAATGTGTGGTTGCCTCTCGTGTGTCCCTTGCCGGGGACTGGCCCGCAGCCCAGGCATGTGCCCTGACTGGGAATCGAACAGTGATACCTTGGTTCACAGGCCCACACTCAATTCACTGAGCTACACCAGCCAGGGTGAGAGAGACATCTTTTTAAAAAAACACTAAAAGTTTACTGGTTGTATTAGTTTCCTATGGCTGCTGTAACAAACTACCACAATCTTGTGGCTTAACACAAATTCATTCTCTCATCATTCTGGAGCCTCCCAGGGGAGACTGTTTCCTGGCCTTTGTTAGCCTCCAGCAGCACCTGCACCCCTCAGCCCTGGGCCCCAGCTGCCACCCTCAAGGCACAGGGCTCCGACCTCTGCTGCCACCGTCAGACTGCCTTCTCCTGTGTAGTTGAATCACCCTCCATCTCCCTTCTTATAAGGACACTTGCAGTTTCATTTAGGGCCCGCGCAGGTTATTAAATTCCCGATCTCAAGATCCTTAACTTAATCACACCTGTAGAGTCCCTTTTGCCCTGTAAGGTAACATTCACAGGTTCTCAGGATTAGGGCATGAAAATCTTTGGGGTCATTATTCAGTCTACCACACTAGTTCAAAAAGGATATTTTATTTTATCCCCATCTCCATCTTAGGAGTCATACAAGCTAATGCTTTCTCCGTCAGCTTACTGAGCACATGTCATTACTTTCCATCGGGAAGGTACAGCTCGTTCAGGCTGGCTTACCATCAATGTCTTTCAATGGAAGGTCTGTCTCCCAGAGTACACACAGTCTCTCAGCCTGGAGACACTGGGCAACATGATGGAGAGTGTTAGATCCTTTGAAAGATAGGTACAAACTCCAGTATTCTTCTCATTACTAGTCATATGGATGAATGGATGTGTTTTGTTTTGTCTAATTAATGGATAAGGGATCTAAATTTCAAACCAAAACATACTTCTCAAAACAATTCCTTAACTGGTCAGAACAATTTAAAAAGTTTTTATCCTCTTGAAATATGCTAATTATTACAGGAAAACAGGCCTGGCAAAGTAGAAATTGGTGGGCTTTGGAGTTACAGCTTTGGGCTTGTGTGGTGTTAGGTAGTCAAATGTTTAACATTTTAGATGCTCCGTTATTTACCTACAAAAAATGGTGATACAAATACTTACTCCAGGGGTTTATTGTGAGAACATCAGAGTTTTGTTATAATGACAGGCACTGAATAGATGCTCAATAAATATTATTTATTTTCCACCTTTTATTTTAGAAAATGTGTCTATAAAAAGTACAAAGTAAAATAGGACCAATTTACCATTGTTCAGTATAGTCTACAGAATGGATTCAGATCTAACTGGTAAACATAGTAATGTGAAAATAGTAATGATCTCATTAGGCACTCAATGACAGCATATATTATAAATGTGAAAAATACTGTCACTAGATTTAATAGGAGTCAGACAGTTGGTAAAGTTATCAATCTTCTATTATTTAAAAGGTTATCTACATTATTGAACTGGCAATTCTTGCAATTTCCTATACCTCTTTGTATTTATTATTTCATTGCAAAATGTTTATATTAAACATACTGGCAAAGCCTCAATAAATAAGTGTCAGTTAGGTATCAAAATAGTAACTTTAAGAATCCTTTTAATAGTGATGGATGATACAGGTATTTTTCTAGATCACAGAAGGTTAGTAAGAAAATCCACATACTAAGGTGTAAAATAAAACTTCCTTTCCCCTACAAAAGTATTTGAAGTCATTCTCCTGAGAAATTCCTACTTTTCACATCCTTCTTAAGGAGGCAAAGAAGCTGCCCGAGCAACTGTCCTTGCCAGCCCAACGCAGGTCTCCCACAGGCAACAACTGGTCACTAAGGCACTCAGAAGCAGTCTAGAGTTCCTCAAATATCCGTAGGATATGTTATCAGGTCTTCCCCTCCTCTGGGTCTGACTTCTGGGAGGGGCGGGGAGCATATGGTGTAAAAATTACTATATTTGAAAATGAATACTAACAATCACTCTGAAGGCTCATTCCCTATCTCTATGGCCTTCCCCATCTAGTTGGTTATAAATGTGGCATGCTTTAATTTGATTTAATAAGCTTTTTGAATTTATAGTTCAGAATTTACTGTATAAAATGTCTCTGGAAAATTGGATACCCACACATATAAAGAGACAAACACATTTATTTTTGGTGTTAGCCCATTAACAGATTGTAAAATTAAGGCAAGAAGACTAAAAAGTCTATCCAAGGAAAAGTTTACAAAAGTTCTCATTCCTCTTAAATTAGTAGGTTCTAAAAATAGATACAACACAAACATATACACACACACAGAGACAAGTGATACAGGGTAACACTTTAGGGTGTGAGATTTGAAAGCTAAATGATGTTACATGAACTAAAATGCTGCGTATCAGTTTCTATATAGACAGTATTTTAATCATTGTATGGACTGGCAGAAAAGAGTTTTGAATGTGCAGAAATTATTCTATGATCTACATAAAAACAATCAATAGTGTTTTTTGTGTTACAATAAATTCACAAGTTGAATTTCACACATTATATTACACAGGGCATAGTCTGTAATACTCAAAATCCAGAATGTTTAAAAAGAATTCCAAAGAAAGAATTAAGAGAAATTTGGTTAAGGATGTAATTTTACTCCACATAAACAGCTTTCGAAGAATTTACACAACGCTAATTATACTGGCCCGGTACTACAGGGAAGAGCGCTGTGTTATTTCAGACGGCATAGATCACTGGGCTAATTTGGCTTAGAACATAAGCAGAAAGTATAAAAATTCTATTTACCAAGACCAATTAAAAAATTATCAGAAGTTGGGTATATTTGAATCAAATGCCCCTGTAAAGTTAAGACAATACAGATTTCATAATACACGCTATTATTTTCTAATATATCCATAACAAACTCCACGATGAAAAATAATATAAAATATGGATTTTGTACCAAAAGTCTGTTAAAAACTACAGTTCACAGCGGAAGTTAATATCACTGGGAGTTAAATGATTAATACTAAAACAAATACGTACTACAAATATTCTTTTGTTCTTCACTTACCATGATGCGAACTGCTAGGATTTAACCTTTAAGGGTTAAAGAGTTTAATCAATGTCAATGTCTGATCTTCTGAAGGCGATAAAGAACAGTCTGTCTAGCGATACTCAACAGAACATCACTTTGTCAAGCCACAAAGCGCCCAAAAGCTTGTCAAGTAACTTCCCAGAAACCTCTTTGTGGTTAGAACTCAGCTCCTTCCTGCCTGACCTATTATTTGATATTTGACCACTTGGTTGCAAGACACTTGCTCTTTCTAGCTGAAATGTCACTGGGGCATCTTGTCAGCTCCCCGACATCTCGGCCTGACATACAATTTTACTTTTGTGTGCTACAAGGCAGAAAACGCAGGGCAATGGCCTTGTTTTAAATTCTGTCAGCATCAAAGATGGGCGTCACTCTTGGGTCCGACCAACAACAAAAACAAAAAAGGAGTCTATTTTGAAGGTCAAAACAGCCACTACCTTGAAGTTTTTCAGCTTATACTAAACATATTACCTGCTATACGGGTGTGGGAGCTGTCCTTAAAAGGTGCCTAAGCCTACCACAGAAATGTTCCCAGCGCAATCGCTCTAGTTTCTTATCAAATGCAGCCGTGATAAAAGGATGAGTTCTCAATGCCTGCAGGGACCAGATTCAGCAGTTAACTTAACTTGTTCAAATGGGCAAGTGGTATCATGTAGCTTTACAGGGAGCAACCTGACCTTCTCACATTGACCAGGAGTGACATTATTGTGGGGGAGGAAAAGCAGTCACATCATTTCTGTTTTGCACAACCTGCTTAAAGTTTGCAACTAAATGCTTGTCTTCAGTTGAGCTGACAAGAGAGAAGAGGGGGTTCAGTGAACCATGGCAGGGCTGCCATGGAATGACAGGAATCATCGGCATACATTTCAAATAGCTCTCTCAATCCTATTAAAGCATTGCCGTCCTGCTTTAAAATAGACAAGTATGAAACAACTTTGATAGATAGAGACTAAAATGGCTTATTGATTTTTTTAAGTCTGAAGGAAATTACCCAAAATGTGTCATTCCTTAACATTTAAAATTATGTTACATAAAAATGAGCAACTGTGATAATAAATAAAACTTAGAGGGGAAGAAAGTTGGTTATTTCATTATTCAAGGAGGCACAGATACCTGCACACGTCCAGATGGCACGGAATTTTTAAAAACCCACTGCCACTTGAGTTGGAACAAAATTTAACTGATAAGAAAATCCCCCTTCAAAACAATTTTAATTGTACTCCTAACTCTTCCTGCATTTTTTAAATTTCATAGAGTCATAATCCAATCTGAGGTGGCCTTTTGGCATTGGCAGACATAGTTACTGGAGAGGAGTGTGATGACGTCAGGGGCGCAGAATTCACAAATGTCTCCTTTAAGAAAGTGTACGTTGTATCAAGTTCAGCTTTCAATGGCAAAAAATCCCCAACACCAACTGTCTCAGCCTGAAGAGCAGCTCTTGAAGGAACTGAGAGATTTGAATGGTCTCGTGATCCTGCCTGTGAAATGGGGGAGGGGGGAGGTGGGGAAGGGGATAAACACAAATTGAAAACTCTTAAAATCTAAAATCATAAATGAAGAAGTAGGCTAATGATTACTGCAATATGAAATGCCATTTGTATAATCCAGCAATTTTCAACCTTTTTTATCTCATGGCACGCATAGACTAATTAGTAAAATTCTGTAACACACCAAAATATGTATTTTTCTCCTGATCTGACAAAGAAATAAAAACACAGCTATTGTTGTGTTGGCTGTTGTCATTTTTTCATTTGACAGTCTAAGGGAAAAGAGGTCATTGCCCCTGACTAAATATTCAGGTATTACATATTTTAAAAATTCTTACAGCACACCAGTTGAAAATTGCTGATACAACCCATATGATAATATACAAGCATTAAATTATTTTCCAAATGTGACTGCATCTCTCATTTGTTCTACGTCATAAACATGAAAACTTTGTATAAAACTTTTTAAAGTTATTGAATCAGTGAATACAATCAGACACTTTTACCTCTGCTTCCATCCGCCAGCAGTTTACAGAAACCAATGTTAATAGTGTTTATCTCCTTATGCTGTAAATGTATATGCTATATAGTATGGCAAATTACAATGCTTAGAAAATGAACTATGGATATTTACATTTTTTAATTCCATCAATCTGACTTATTTAATTGAAAAACATAGCATGACAGAAAAAAGCCAATCCCAGTGACTTCTAAAAAATAGCATGAGAATAAAATGCTGATGAGATAAACTTTTTGCCTTCACTTTTAATAACTATGCCACCATCTGTTTTATTAAATACTGTTCTGTTATAAGCATTTGGAAATCGTATATCAAAATATGGGATTGCAATATGAAAAGTTTGTCTCAGATTTTACAACACTACTGGTATGCAGAAACTATTGGAAATCAAACTTAAGATATCCACACAGTCATGAAGTACTTAAAAACAGAATTAATATTTTGATAAAGCTACATATTTAAGCCTTAACTAACATCAGCACTCAGTAGTTAATATTTAACACAAAGTCTTACTTGTAAAGCAGGAAGGTATTATTTTACAGCATTTATAGATAGTGGGGAAATAGTGATCAATTGCATGTCAGAATTTTCCAGATTCCCAGCAAATAAATGTTGTCTATAAGTCTAGTCTAAAAACCCATTTTACATTGCAGAATTTTTTAAACAAACATCTTTTTTGGTAGATCCTCTTACAGTTTTGACAACAAAATAGTGTGAACTCTATGTATCTGCTTTATTATATCATGTTGTACAAAATCATTTCTACAAGTGAAAACAAGAAGGAATCTATCACTAGCCTTAGAAGAGTATTAGAAATTCAACTGTTGTGTGTTACCATTTTTGTGGATTTTTTTTTAAACTACAACTGGAGAAAAATCAATGGTTGCATCTAACACCTAGTTCAGCAATTTTCTTTGATCTCTGTTCTTTTGATTTCTTGATACTCCACTGCAAGCCTACAGCTGACAGAAATCATCTCTCTTTATGCTGGAAGTTAAAAAACACCTGAAATGGCTACTTGGATGGCTTCCTGAAGGAGAAGGTTTAGCTTATCTCCAGGAAAGGACGGAACTCTCAAGACCCCATGTTAAACCTGATTAGCAGCACTGATGAGTTTTCACTCGCGCAACCTTAATAGGGCACTGAGCATATCAGTTCAGAACCAGAATAGCACAAAGTAAACAGGAAGGTTAAGAATAGTACAGGAAACGGAGAAGCCAAAGAACTTATGTTTTCGACCCATGGGCATGAACTAAGGTGGGAGCGGGGAATACTGGAGGGAAAGGGGTGCAGGGCGGAGGGAACTGAAGGGGAGAAAATAATGGGACAACTGTAATAGCATAATTGATAAAATATACCAAAAAAAGAACTGGAACAGAGACATCTCATTACATCCGAGGCCGAAGGGCACTTGTTTTTTTGCACCTTCACTGCTGCACTGCTGTACTGCCACAAGAACCACCTTTTCGGGCTTTCCTTCTTCAGCTGTGTGTCTGAACAAGCAGCGTCACTACCTGACGGTGCCGCTGTAAAGCCAGCAATGCCATCTACTAACTTAACGCTGCTGAACCTGGGGTCAAGGGAAATGCTGGAGGAGCAGGAGATGGTGGGGCCTGATCTTCTGCTTAATAAAACTTAGCTATAGCAATAGTATTCTTTATTATGATAAAAGAATACTGTTAGGCAAGGCTTCAAAAGTTTGTTGTTACATCTTTATACTTCAAGTACAGATCTAAGAAAACGATACATGAAAAGTGAAGAGCATGCAGAATCAGGCGAAGGAAGGTCAGGTATTCTCTGAGGGTTTTCTTCTTCTTGATGCCTCGGACTAGAGAAAGATAATTGTGCCAAACTGACCAATCCCCCCTGTTTTGCAATGTTAAAGATATAATTTACTCAAATCTATATTCTGTTCTTGAAGTTTTCTTTTTTGTTCTCATGACTCCACCAACCTAGCACATCACACGTTAGGAAGGCAATCCTTCGGGAAGGTCTCTCACTGCTCCTTCTCCTTAATATTCTGTGGGTTTAGGCACTCTGTCTACAAAGGGCCCTTCTTTTGTCTTTTCTCATCTTACTTTTTAACATGTCTATTTTCTACCATGTTGTCTGAAACCTTTTAATCTAATTTAACACTTTTTTACTAAATAAACTTGAAATGGGATGTTGAGTATTTTGCTAGTATTTCAAATCAGACTCGCTTTGTGCATACTATCTTCTGTCCTAAACATAAAAAATAAGCTAAAAAAGATATTTCCTTAAAGATCTGAAATCCCAAAAGGTATGCCCTCCACCAAGTAAACACATTTACTTTTGTGTAAGTGAAAATAAACTGTCTTTTGTTACTAGAGTCATTTGTTATACTCCAATCTGATTTTAAGTCACTTAATAGCTTAAAAACAAGCCAGCAAAAATTCTAGTGAAATTTTTATTTCAGAATGTGATATTAAAAAAACAAATAAATATGAACTATTTGTCTTCTCATAAGTAATATCCAGAAATATATCATAACATTTTTAATATAACACAGAGTGTAAAAGACAGTTAAATAACTTTTTATCAGAGACCATTAAAAGTTAATATTCACCACCTGATTTTATATTTTAAATCTGTAAAGTCTGTTCATTTAAACTACTTTTTAAACTGCTGAAAAAAAAAGAAAAGAAAAAAACTGCTGAGGTATTCTGGTAGTCTCTCCTATAAATCTACATTTAAGCAATTTTTCAAAAAGAAATTAGTTACCTGAAATAAAAGCTAGGTGTCATGTGAATCTTTATGGAAGCACTTTTATTTACTCAATAAGCTGTAAATGATTCTATTTGAACTGTTATATTCCATCAGCTAAATATATATTCACAATATAAAATGTGTCCACTAAATTTCTGCATTTTTAGAATTTTGTGAAATACAGTAATTGGACATGTCCAATAGCCATTTTTCAAGTCTTTAATATCTTAGTTTTCTAAGACTGTTATCCCAGTAAAAAAATAAATAAAGCATTAGTCTAATAATAAGATAACCACTCAATAAATTATCTGTAAATCAAAGCAATTTGCAGACCAAGGCTTCTGAAACAATGACACTAACCTGTTTTTCTCCTGTGTAGCATTTGTGATCAAGTTTAGTGCTCTAGAGCGTAATATAAAAAGTGAGGAGTGACATGATCTAGGAACAGTACTGCGTGGAGATTACGGTAGGCACATAGTATGGTGAAAAGAGCATCATAGTAGAGAGCGGAAGACTGTAGTTTGCCTCCCAGTTTTGTTACCATCTAACTTGGTCCTTTTGTGGCAGGTCAATCAGTCTTCTAGGTCTCACTTCTCTTACAAAATGAGGAGACAGAGTATTTCCAGTTCTGAAGTTCTACAGGTGTATCGTAATTCCACATGGGATGGCATCTAATACAATGTTAACAACCAATTTCTGAGGATGATATTAACTCAGAAACCAGAACTTTCCAAATACAATATTTAAGATTTTGAAGAGATGTAGACAGGCCATTCTCAAGGGGAAGGAACACACACTGCGCATGGTTCTAAAACACAGCCAAATAGATAACGAGATCAGCCACAGTTTAGCTGATACGGCTTCCTTCAATTAAATTCTGTATTACATTTTTTTATTACTTCGGCCTCCACGATGACTTTTTCAGTTCTGTAAATTACTGACTGCTTTTATGTAGAGTATGCAGCCCAACACAAACTGGAGAGGGGGTCAAAGTCCCCATGAGAGGGCCTTACAGTGAGGCTCCCTCACCATTTCTGCCTTCGCTCCTAATGCGTTCTTACCACTAGTCTTGGTACTCAGTCACGGTTTTCTTCTTTCCATATACATCAAGTTAGTTAACCAAATCCTCCCTGTTTCCCAGTTCTGCCCTGCTGGCATCACAGGACACTGCGGTCCGCACAAATAATCAGAGTTGGCAATAATCACATGTATAGTTTTCCCTCGTGGAATGCTCAGTTATATATCTAATATATACATGTACACATACATAATTTATATATGTAATTTATATACCTAATATATGAGTATATATACATATATGTACATGCACTGATATGTATGCACACATATGAGTATATACACTTGCTATAAGGCATTCACATACATACATGTATGTGCATATAAATATACACATCCATATATATACATTTACTATCACATGATGGAATATTTATTCTTTGTAGTTATCAAGTCTAACTTTCGATTACCAATACCAAACCTATAGGAATATTTTATGTATTCTCCCCTCGAGTCATTACAGCCAGTTTGGCTCTTTAGCTCAGTGACATCAAGGCACATGGGGATATGTGAGTCAATGGAGCATTGTAAAGGAATTTCTAGATAAATAGAAAACCTAAGAGGACTGGTCACCTACAGAATAAGAAGGAAGGGCAATCACAGAGGTAGAAACAAGTTAGAAAAGAGAGGTGATGATAACAAACTTGATTTACATCACAACAATTTGTCCTCAAGAAGACATTCAGAATGGGCTCAAAAGCCAGAGCTCTAAAATGCACCTATCTGGTTCAACTTTCAGCCCCAACTTCTTGGTTATGATGGATGAACTGGATTAACAGTCTTGACTCTTCATGCTTCCTGATAGGCATGCCCTTTGCCATGTGACAGCCCAGCTTTCTGCAGTGCAGTTCACAAGCTCTTTGCTTCCCCATCTTGCCCCATCTACCATTTCCTCACCTGTACTCTGCAACCCAGTTATGTGGAACTTGGGAGTCTGTAAATACGATGTTCCATAGTTTGTACCTGCCTCCTCTCTGTCCAGTGTGCGAGATACCCTTCAGTCCTTAGACTAGGCTCAAGGTATCCCTCTTTGTAAAGTCTATCCAGATCTTTGCCCCCCTTCTCCAGCTACAATTAGTTGCAACATCCAATCATACTTTTATATTTCTTCATGAGCATCTACTTTTTTATTTTTACTTATTTATATGCATTCACAACTCACCTATAAAACTATGAGTACCTAGTGTGATCGATTCTTGACCTTGTATTCCTAGCACTTAGCAGAGTATCTGGGACTAAATAAGATTTCTAATTGATAAATGACTGAATGAAAAAAATCACTCATATTATTACTTCATGGTTGTGGTCTTATATTATTTGGTCTATTTGGTTATTTTATGTATATACAGTTTGTCCCAATTAAAAGTAGCACAGTAAAGCGGAAAAAATACAGGCTTTGAAGTTGAAGAAACCTTGGGTTCCACACTTGATTCTGTCCTTCATTAAGGACATGATCTTTGACAAGCTACTTCTGCAAGAGCCTGCATCCTTATCTGTAAAGTAGGAAGACTAACCCCTCATAGGGCAGTTGTAAGGATTAAATGGAAAAATATACACAAAAATTCATGGCACACAGTAGCTCCCCTTCTTCCCCTCTCCTTATACTCTTCTCATGCAATAATAAATTCCAAATTTATAATTACAGCAAACATGTGTTGGGCACATGTCAGGCCCTGTGGCAGGTTTAGCTTTATAAGGCATTATCACAGTTCAGACAACCTGTGAGAGCATACTCTTGTTGCCCTCATTTTACAGTGGAAGAAACTGGAGCTCAGAAGAGCAGAATACATTGCTCCATTTTGCACAGCTTGGGGAGTGGAAGAAATGAACATGAGTCTCGATCCCTCTCATTCCACCCCAGACCCCTGACTACTACTTTCCCACTCCACCCACAGAGGACACAGCCCCTGCTTACTTCCCATCCAGAGCTCTTTCACAAATAGCAGGCACTCAACAAATCTCTGCAAAACTAAAAAAAATTAAAGTGTAATTATATTGTACTAGAAGCTAAAAAAATCAGTGTTTATACTTTTGATATTTTACTATAGTCCAAAATTTGAATATCCATGGCACTGGAATAAAGAGTTTCTATGGCATTGACATAAAACACCAGTTCTAGCCCTTCCAGCACAGGAGCCTCCATGTTGGAATATTCAAAGGTAAAACTCAGCACTGAAGTTTTAAATTGCAATCGAGCATTTAAACTTTAATTTTAAATTACTTTAAAGATGTCTTGTGCCTGACAAGATAACAATTCCCATTTTCTTCTCTTGGATGTTTCGATTTCCTGACATGACTGAGGTTGGAAAAAGAGTCAAAGAATTTTCCCAGATGGTTTTTGTTCTTTCTTTTCCTACTTTCCTTCACAGCCCCGTGCTCCCAGCTGTTCCTGCCTTTGCAGTTTTGATATATTTAATGGTACAGAATGCCAAAAACACCAGAAAATGCATGGAAGGCAATTTTTCACCTGTGTCTCAAAAATACATATTCCCAAACAACTCAGAACTTGAAATGTAAATATATACATATGCTCAACTATGTAAAAAGGTACAGAAACTGAATCAATAAAACTATATTTTTAATATATGCATCTTTATATATAGGGTACAACAAAAGTGGTTTTATAGTTGTTCATATGGAAAATAATACAATAATTAATGAATAATACAAGAGTAAACTGTGTTTCACATGCTCACAACTGTAAACCTACTTTTGCCTCCCCCTGTAAAAATGCCATTGCAAAACTGAAGAGACGGCTGATAAAAATAAGTGCAACACAGGATAACCACAGGGTGACTTTCTTAGCTTCGAAAGGCTCAGGCTAATCAAGAGAAGAAGAACCTACTTAGAAAACAAATTGAGGACAGTGTATATACTTAGACTGGGCTCAGCTATAACAGAAAAGTCAAAACAATCAGTGGCTTAAATACGATAAAAATATGTATCTCTCTGCCATGGCTATATGAAGCTATCAGGGATTCAGGCTGCTTCAACCTTGGGCTTCACAGCCTAAGCATGTGCCTTCCATCTCAGGGTCCAAAATGGTTTCTCATGTTCCAGCCATTATGTCTGCATTCTGACCAGAGGAATACAATAAGCAATAAACACACGAAAAAGTGCTAAACCTCATTCATGGAGCAAAGGAGGAGGCACCCTTACATTTAAAGACACATCCTAAAATCACCATACTTGTCCTTACATCCCATTGGACAGAACTTAGTCACATGGTTGACTTAGCTTTACGGGAATCTGAGAAATGTAGCTTTATTTACTTTATTTTCTTCGGAGTGGCCCAGGTAATATTCAGTTTCTATTGCTAAGAGAGAAAACAGATCAGGACACCAGTGGCAGCCTCTGCAGGAGATACAAACTGGCTATTTGGTGGGGAGGGAGAACACAGTAACCAATAAACACATGAAAAGATGCTAAACCTCATTCATACCTAAAGAAGTGCAACACAAAACATGAGAATGAAAGATTACTCTTCACCTAAAAGACAGGCAAAAATGTAGATGTCTGACGATACCCCCGGTTGAGAAAAGATACGGAAGCTGACCGGCTCAGAGCACGGAGGCAGGGAGCAAGCTGGCGCGACCCGCAGGAAGGCACCATTTAAACTGTACCTGCCCTCGGACCAACAATTCCACGGCCAGGCAGTTCTTCTCTGGCTAAATTCACAACAGTTCACCAGCTGAGTATACAGATGTGTTTACCGAAGCATTTTTTAATACAAAAGTATTATTTTAATGAAATGAAAGGGTTCATCAACAGAGTACTATTTAAGTGAAGTATTACGCAACCACGGAATACAACAGTTCTTTACAATTGAAGTAAATATGTTAGTGCTGATACACAAATATGTCCAAGTGAAAAATCAGTGTGGGTATATAAAGACAGAAAACTCATTTATATTGAGAAACAAGCACAAACACACATATATACATACATATGCCTATTTTTCTTACTGAAAAAGAAATCACAAGAAACTGTGAATTCTGTTTAGGAGAAGGGAATAAACTGGAGTGTGGGTTAGGAGGAAAAAGCTTTGAAAGCTCAAATTTTTCTTCCCATGGTTTTGTATCTTTAAAACTATTTGAATGTAACAAAGGCTATGAACTGACAGTTCACAAAATTAAAAATACAGCTGATTAAAAATAATGGGAGAAATTATAACCCCCATAATAATAATCAAAAATAAAAAGTAAAATGAGATGTTCATTGCCAATCAAAATTGAATTTAAAAATTATGATATAATGTTAGTGAAGTATTATGAAATAGGCATTCATAAATTGCTAGTGACTGTATAAACTGATAGAACCATTTGGTCTATAATTTGGCAACTATCTTAGATGATTAATAGGATTGATCAAACAATTCCATTTATGATCAGCTTCTTTATATTAATAATAACAGACAAAAATGGAAAATAATCCCATATTCAACAATGGATATATGGTTAAGTAAGCTATAGTCACTTGATAGGATATTATGTGGCTATAAAATTCATGGTTATAAACTTTTGAATAACATGGACAAATAGTTAGGTTTGACCAGGGATCAGCAACCTTTTTCTGTAAAGTGTCAGATAATAAAAATTTTATACTTTGCAGGCTATATGTTCTCTGTTGCAACTACCAAATTCTGCTGATGTAGCCACCAAAGCAGTCACAGACAACATATGTAAATGAATTAGCACAGCCATGCTCTAATAAAACTGTATTTATGAACACTGAAATTTGAATTTCACTTGATTTTCACTTCATGAGACATTATTTCTTTTTTCAACCATTTAAAAACACAAAACCATGCTGAGCTCGCAGGCTATACAGAAACAGGTGGCAAATAGGTATGACCCACGGGCTGTACCTTGCCTGCCTGAGCCAGACTATGTAAGCGAAAAGGAAATACATAGGATTACAGATGACACTTGTTTTGAGATATTGGAATTGTTGATTTTTTTCCCCATAAACTCTTCCATATCTTCCAATTATCTATAATAATGTGGCTTACTTTTATAACTAAAAACCCTTTATTTAAAAAAGACTAATTTTACATATGCTAAAACCTATATTTTAGTACAGTTCTGACTCTGAACTGTGTGGTCAAAATAAAAATGTAATTGGTTTGTTAAAGGTCTCAGAGGGTAGGTCTTTAACCAAGTGTTCTGTAAGTTTTGGAAAAATTTTAATTCAGCTAACACCACATTCTTACTTCAACATTTTCCGTTATCAGACTCCTCTCTTCAATCTGACACTGAGTAAACCCATACACAAAGACCTTTATGGGGTAAGTACACCTCTACTCTGTATAAACTCCTCATTGCGGAGTGGCTGCTTTCAATCTGCACGCCCTCATTTTAATCTAAATAGCACTTCCAGCTGCCAAATTATAGCTTTTGTGGTCAAAACGTACACATGTCACACTCTCTCTGGGAACTATTAGGTAAAAGTTTTCTGACCACTTTTTCATTACTGAAGAATTTCTTCTTAACATTATAAACCTTTTTAATTCAATGTCAAAATTTTAGTAATAATCTGGAAGCTATAAACTTGGACTTTTAAGCTGTATTTAAGCTTTTTGCTGAGTGGAATAATTAACCTACGCTCAGGTAAAGAGAGCAGAAGAAGGAAAGAATCTTCCAAAATTTCAAGTTGTTTGAAAGAGATGACCTTCCTAAATCTTACTAATATTGTAAGTACCTATCAGTCACATATCTCAATAAAATGAGCAAAAAAGCACATCTCACTTAAAACTCTTGTTTTCTATGCCCTTCCTTCCCATTACTGTTTTGAACTATGTTCACTTGCTATTCCACGATATCACACCTGAAATTCCTAGCATTTCTTTACAAGGTGTTGCAAACAGTCTTTATTTCCCCAGTGACCATCCAGGATGTAAGTCCTATATTCCCCCAGGCTGCTGACCCATTGACCTTTGGCACAGCTGGGCCTTTCTGGAGAAGCTGGTTAGCTTTAGTTAAAAGGATATGGTCTCTCTATTTCTCAGTGAGACAGGGCACTTCAGGTGTAAGTCATATCATATGAGCTGGGGTTCATATCAATGGAATGCCTTCAAAACACAACAAGCACTTGGGAGCATGTTCCAAAACAAATAGCTTGAGACTTCCGGCCAAGATGGAGGCATAGGTGGACACGTTGTGCCTCCTCACACAACCAAAATTAAGGATAACAAAGATTTAGAAACAAGAAAACAATCAGAACTGATAGAAAATTGAACTGTATGGAAGTCCAACAACCATTCATCCAGACCGGTAAGAAGGGTGGAGTCGCAGCAGGAAAAAGTGAAGGTTGGCAGACCCAGGCACTCAGGCATCAGTGGCTGGCAGATCCCAGGCGCACAGGTGATGGCTAGCGGACCCCAGGGCACAGGGTAGCAATGGTGCAGACCCAGTGAGGCCAAGCAGGGCAGCTGGCTGACCAGGTGGTCCCACATTCACCTGCAGATAGTCCAGGCAAAGGGGAAGCAGCAGAAGGGACTGGAATCCGAGACAGAGTTGAGCAAGCACCACTGTTCCCTCTTGGACCCCGCCCCCACATACAGCGTCACTACCCAGCAACTGGGCTGCCCCACCCTGGGGAACACCTAAGGCTCTGTCCCTCACTACGTAATAGCCATGACCAGACCAAAAAAAAACCAAAATTGCTCAAACAGGAGAACAAATCAAAGCCCCAGAGCCAATTCATCTAAGCAACCAAGAGATAGCCAACCTAACAGATATATAGTTCAAAGCATTGGTGATCAGGATGATCACAGAATTGGTTGATTTTGCTCACAAATTAGATGAACAAATGAAGGCTACACTAAGTGAAATGAAGGAAAATGCAAAGGGAACCAATAGTGATGGGAGGAAAACTGGGACTCCAATCAATGGAGTGGACCAGAAGGAAGAAAGAAACAACCAAACAGAAAAGAATGAAGAAACAAGAATTCAAAAAAACGAGGAGAGGCTTAGGAACCTCCAGGACATCTTTAAACATTCCAACATCCAAATTATAAGGGTACCAGAAGGGGAAGAGGAAGAGCAACAAGTGGAAAACTTACTTGAACAAATAATAAAGGAGAACTTCACCAATCTGGCAAAGGAAATAGACTACCAAGAAGTCCAGGAAGCTCAGAGTCTCCCAAAGAAGGTGGACCCAAGGAGGAACACACTGAGGCACATCATTAATCACATTACCCAAGATTAAAGTGAAGGAGAGAATTCTAGAAGCAGCAAGGGATAAGGGCACAGTCACCTACAAAGGAGTTCCCATCAGACTGTCAGCTGATTTCTCAAAAGAGACCTTCCAGGCAAGAAGAGGCTGGAAAGAAGTATTCCAACTCATGAAAGTCAAAGACCTACATCCAAGATTGCTCTATCCAGCAAAGCTTTCACTTAGAATGGAAGGGAAGATAAAGTGCTTCTCAGATAGGGTCAGGTTAAAGGAGTTCATCATCACCAAGCCCTTACTATATGAAATGTTAAAGGGACTTATCTAAGAAAAAGAAGATAAAAAATAGGACAGTAAAAAGACAGCAAACTCACAGATATTAACAACCACACATAAAACAAAAGCAAACTAAGCAAACATATAGAACAGGAACAGAAACACAGAAATGGAAATCACATGGATGGTTAGCAACAGGGGAGTGGGAGGAGAAGAGAGGGGGAAAAGGTACAGAGAGTAAGTAGCACAGATGGTGGGTAGAAAATAGACAGGGGGAGAGCAAGAACAGTGTGGGAAAAGCAGAAGCTAAAGAACTTATGACACATGGACGTGAACTAAAGGGGGGGAATGTGGGTGGGAGGGGGTGTGCAGGGTGGAGAGGAATGATGGGGGAGAAATGGGACAACTGTAATAGCATAATCAATAAAATATATTTAAAAAAAACAAATAGCTTATCAGGCAATGACATTTCCTTTATATGATAGGAATGTTATTTCTAATAGAACTGGACCATTTCCAGCACTCTCAAACCAAAATCATCTTTCTCTATGAGAATAAGGCAGCAACTCAAAATTCAAAAATAATATACCTATAGATTACATTTCAGGAATCTATTCCTTATATCAGCAATTTTCAACAGGTGTGCTACAAGAATTTTTAAAACATGAAATACCTGATTATTTAGTCAGGGGAACAGACCCCTTAACATTTAGAATATCCAATAAAAAAATGACAACAGCCAACACAAGAATAGCTGTCTGATGAGAATGCCCCAGCTTTAACCATAAATATATAGGTCTTATAATAGAATTGCATCTTATTGGTTTCACTGCACAATAGCATTGTGTCTGATTGGTTAATTCTTGGTACCAGAAATCCTTATATACAAGCACAGGCACCTGATTTTTTAAAAAGTCACTTTAAATCAAAAAGGGTAGATAATTACTATTATCATTATTTTTTTGTAAATCAATCAAAATTATACCACTTCGTGTCAGGTTGGCAAAAATATATACTGTTCACTGTGCCACAGAATTTCAGTAATTAGTTTCTGTGTGCCATGAGATGAAAAAGGCTGAAATCGCTGCCTTACATGATCAATTCCATATGACATATTTTTCCTGTGGTTGCATATGCATGAAGCATATCAAAACCCACATCCACCATTAGTATCCTAAGTTAGCCCCATTCATTAATTCTTTTAAGAGCTATCTATCAAGTACCTACAATGTGCCAGCCACTGTTCCAAGCACTGGGGTACAGCAGTAAATTAGACACACAGAAATTCTCTGCCCTCGGAGAGCTCACATTGTCCTTAACTATGGGAATCCAGAGTCAGTTCTCCTTAAATTACAGTTTGCTGAAAATTCTGTAACCACAGGAGTGCTGTTTTCCTAGTGTTAAGTTTTCATGTACAATGGCACTGAGTTTGCCAGCTTCATTGTTCTGTGGATACAGACGAGTTCCCGGTAATGAGTCTCATTTCCCTGATTCTTCCCTGACTTGTTCACACAAGACCTCAAATGCCCTTGTTCAGTCCTGTTCAAGAGTTGCTGGGTGGCTGCAATCCCTCCACCAGGTCCTGCCCCCAGTGTGTTAGCTGTCTCACTGAGCCCTGTGCGTACCGGCTCTCCGCAGAGCTGGCCGTACTCCTACCCTTCCCTCCCTGTCACCTGAAACTGAGGCAACCCCGACTGGAAACCAGGGTCTCACGATGTCTGTAATACATATTTCTTTCAGCTTACATCCTTTCTAAGAGTCCAGGTGCGGGGCCCTAGGCCGCGTGGAGGACAGGCACCAGGCTGCTGTGTTTCCACCTCCTCCACCGGGCACCTGCCCGGAGAACCTCCACCAGTCCTGCAATAATCGCCAAAGCCCTTGGGCACGTTCACTCCCAAAGAGCCTGCACACCCGCTTTCCAAAAAGGACTGGACCTGTTTAAAATGCATTTCAGACTCAGGGTATCCACAAGATAATGATAAAATAAAGCTCTTCACTTAATTTTTTTATCAGTTATTAAAGTGTCTCTTCACTTCTGCCAGCCTAAATATACTCCTAATATTTATAAACAAGCCATCCTTTCAGACTCATAACTATTTTTCTTCATCTCTTCTTCACTGCATATTTGTTTATTATTTGAGAATATTAAAATATTTAATAATAACATAGCAAAAATATAGATGAAACATTTAATGTGTTAAGCATAGAAAATGAATCAGCCAGTAGTCTATGCTACATGGACAGAATCCATAGGTTAAGAATTGATAGCAAGCAAGTAGCCTGTCAGACAGGTTACTTATAGATAGAAAGAGATGAAAAGACCATATCATAACAGAGAGATATGCCACCTCCTCTAGACTAATGTCATCCTTAAATTGGCACAGAACTGCGGATAAAACCCAAAGTCCAATAGCCTAAGTGCCAAGCTCTGGCTATTGGCCACGGGCACTTGTCCTGTATCTCTCCTGGAAAGCAACTGGGGATAAGTGGCCCCAGGAACCTTCTGTCTCCCAAGCCTCTTGTTTCAAATCTCCACCCTGGTCCTCATAGTCACAGAGAGTGTGGAAGGCTCATGGGCTGATGCAGCCAAAAGAGACAGTTCATATAAACCCTGTATGACCAAGGAGCCAGTTCGTATGGGCCCCCCTACTGGCTCCCTACCACATCCCCTCTGTTTCTCGCTGTGTTTTCAACTGATTTGATAAACCCTGTGATTCGAGTATCTATCTTAATTTGGTCCGTGAGACCTCTGGGGTAACTTGCCTTCTAGTGTACTTGGGGGCTACCACTGCATAGAAGTAATTTCCCATAAAACACCTTTGCTCCCTAGTACTAATCAAAAGGTAGACCCTGAAGCATGCCCTGCTTTCTCCTGTCTTGGAGTCTCTTTTTCATGCAGCTCTTTCTATTTAAAAGAAGGCTTCTTCATTAAGTTTTATAGTTTCTCAAAACTCACCTCGGGCATCAACTTTTCCCCAAACTTTCCCTTCCACCTACCACAACACATTTGACTTAGATGCCCCTTTTCTGTGTTATCATCACAAAACACACTTTTAAATAATAGCACAACATCACAATGTGCTGTTTGCTTAAGCTGGGCTGTTCAATATGTAATCATTTAATTTTACATTTATTTAAATTTAATTTAATATCAAGTTAAATTAAAACTTCAAATTCCATTGCTCAGTTGTAGCAGCCACATTCCCAGTGCCCAATGGCCACACTCGCACCTTTATAGCAAGTTCCAATGGACAGGGCTGGTTTTCATTTTCTTTAATTCTAACTTTCTCCAATCCCTCCTTTCTAGAGTACCTGAAATTTCAGACGGAACCTCACTGTTCCTTTCTATGTTTGTCTCTCTCGACATTCTGGTGAGTGTTGTTGCAGCATTTCACCTTAGACTTCTCTGAAAAGCGGGAGAGGAAGAAACCTGTGACAGAAGTCGAGGAACAGTTACCTCGGCAAGTGTCCACTGTCAAGGAACACTTGCCCCATTAAGCTAGATTTTCTTTATCGGAGGAAAATACAGTGCTCATTCTACTACTTTAATTTTCCATTTTTATACTATCTTAAGAAAAACAGAATCTTTTTTCTATAAGCTAAATTTAGAGACAGTCTGATTGATGAGAACCTTCAAAGCTGCCTTCGAGTTGAATGTCTATCTGCTTAGGAAGAAATGGGGAAAAGAGGGAATTTACATTCACTTTGCTAAACATTAGCATCTTTTGTTCAATCATTTGAATGCAGGACAGCGAGGGGGAAACAGCTTAGAGAACAAGAGCTGACACATGTGGTGTAAAATATCTTAAGGTGCTCCTATGCAATGAGGGAGAAAGTGAACCGGAGCCGTATTTCACCTTCCTGACTGAGCTCCAGCCGGCGGGAACTTTGTGACAGGGCTCTGTCTCTCTGCTACACTTGACTGGCTTTGGCTGACATGCAGCTGTCAGACAGCAACCCTCTACCAGGCCCCTAACATGCTCCACAGCTTCACCCAATTAACTCGCTTTCACTTGACACGGCAGCAAAAAGCTTCATAATAGGTGGTCAAGGCGCACGGTGTCTGCCTGCCCCCGAACTGCTCAGATGCAGCAAGATGTTTCACTACTTCTCTTCTTGCCTGTGTGCTCACAACTAGTATGACTACCAGTTAGTCATTCATATATTGAGTTGGACAGGAATCCAGGAAATATTACAGTGATGCATTAAGCTGCTCAGAAAACAGACTTCTGAAGACTAAAGCTACACTTCAAGTAAGTTCTTTCAGCCCTTCTGAAAGGCAGACCTGATTTTTACCAAAATTTAATGTCAACCAGCAGACAACTTACAGTTACTTTTTCCGCTATATCTTTAATAGTGGTATTGCATAAGGATGACCGGCACAGAGAAAGAGCACCAGACACGGTGGGCAGAGAGAGTATGGAATTCAGCCTTTGATCACAATGCACTTTTTTTACACACTCAACAACAATTTCACTAGATTTTTGTCATGCTTCTCAGCTTTCAGATGAAATATACCATACTTAAAAATGTGTAGCTAAGAATTGAAAATTTTTATACTTATTTTGAAAATTACCTGAGTAATTTACACATTTTCTCCCATCTCCCACTATGTTCAAACCTAAGCATGTAATCAGTTTTCATTAACTTGCACTCTAAAATCTGAAAACTATGATACAGCATTATATAAACAAAAAGGTAATATAAACTGAATTATCTTTAAAAACCTACATTTGTAAAGCTATAAGATAAAGAGGCTACCAAAAAAGTTATTTTATGACAGGGCTCTGTTATTGGCATCTAAATGCAGTTCCTTATAGCGATTACTAAGACAGAATTATTTCAATCCTAAAAATCCTATCAGTAACCAAAGCTGAAAAACTAATTACAGAAATGGGGACCTTTAGCCTCCACCGTCACGAACGATCCTAGGAGAGATGAGGTAACTGCCTCACACCAGGCCAAGTACCTTGCAATTCACTCTACGAGTCTGAAAAGACTCTACGTTTTTGGAATCAGGTCTTCAAGTATCAATGCTTTTGTATCATGCCTTCAAATTGAAGGAAATATTTCTCTACCAAAAAGAAAAAATGCATATTTGTTGTTTTGAACACCACCCACTTCTTAACAGAAACTCAAGGCAGGGGTAAATCTTGACTGAATTCCTGAGCAGTGAGGAAGCCATCCGGCACCCACCTTAGGCATCAAGTGCTGTCAATGTTCCCATCTGCACCCATCTAGAATCGAACCCTTCTCCCTCACCACTCTTCCCACCCTCGCGCAGACAATTCTCACTTCTCACTTAGATCCTTTAATGTGACCTATCACAATTCACTACAAGTATCCACGTGCATGTCTGTCCTCTCACAAAAGGCTGTCACATTCCTGAGACAAAGTCCCTTATCTCATCTCGTTAAGGATGTAATAAAATAGAATGCTTAAGCGAGGAGGACTTCGGGTTCACACTGCCTAGGTCCACACCTTAAACTCTTTGAAGGACAGCTTCTTCTGAAAGGAGAATAACCTACTTTAGATAAGGTAACGTGGATTACATTAGTTAATATACATACAGTGCTCACCACAGTGGCTGGCACATAGTTACTAGTCAATAAATACTGGTTGTTGTTTTATTCCTAATATCACATCCTTAGCCCTTAGTAAAGAATGCAGCACATAGTAAGTACTCAATAAAGGTTTGGTAAATGAATAATTAGATATTCCTTTGATTACTGCTTCATTTCAGATAGTGTAAAGGATAAAAACTATTCATGAAGAATATGAAGATGGAGTTAAAACTTTCAGTTCTGATGGTATCATTTTTCTAGAAATAAATAAAAATTTTAAATACCTAAATTTTTAAAAATCAGAATTTTGGAAGTTTCTTGGATATTTATTACCAAACAGATAACAGAAACAGCATAAAGACAAAAGACTCTTTATTGTTCCATAGATTTTTTTTTTATTTACCCTCCTATTTGAAGAATCCGATGGCTTGATTAATCTACTTTGAGGAAGATGTCATTACGAACAAAATTTTTAAGGAATGTGAGGAAGTGGTTTATTTGAAATGAAGGTTCTACTTGGATACCATCTTTAAAATGTTTTAATTCCTTTTCCCCCCTGACAATAGCTTTACATTTTTCTATCTAAAAGCTACTGAACATCTTAACCAAACTAGGAATTTGGATTGATAAAATAGAGGAGTATTTCCTAGGCTGAATATACCCAAAATGACAGACAGTGTTTTGGTAATATGGTGTATGTCCTTTAAGTAAAGATAGATCAGAAAATAGATGTATTCTTTACAATTATATATAATTATTAGTATTTTGTATATAAGCAAAAATTTGACAAACTTTCCAATTTAATTTCAGTTTATAGTTAATGCCTCTGAATAATGCCTTTTGTAAAACTAACCCCACATGAAACTTACCAACTATATTAGTTTCCTAGGGCTGCCGTAACAAATGACCAAACTGATGACTGAAAACAGTTTATTTTCTAACAGGCCTAGAGGTCAGAAGTCTGAAATCAAGGTGTCAGCAGGGTCGCGCTTCCTCCCATGGCTCTAGGGAAGAATCCTTCCTTGTCTCTTGTAGCTTCTGGGGGTTGCTGGTCTTCTCTGCTTTGTAGCTGCATCTTCCTTCTCAGTCTCTCTGTGTGTCTGCATGTCCCTCCTAATACGGCTGTTGGTCACTGGATGTAGGGCCCACCCTAATCCAGAATGTACTCATCTTAATTTACCTGATTATAGCTCCAAGACGCTATTTCCAAATAAGGCCACATTCTGAGGTTCTGGGTAAACATGAATTTTCCAGAGGATTCTATTCCACCTACTACACCAACTATTAACATAAAAAGGAATGAGCTAGTGTGACTATTCTTATAATTTTGGGCTCAGGGCACCTATACAGTTCTACAGCTGACTATTTCCAATAACAGCTTAAATATTAATTCATCAAAGCCTTGTGGACTTCCTAAGACTAAATTAACTTTTAAAGATCATTGTTCATAAACATCATAATCTTCAAATGTTACTAAGCAAATGGAGCAAATATTTTATGAGACCTAATTATATCTTAAAATGAACTAACCTTTTTTTCTTTCATTTCCAATTGTTGAATATTTTACTTTCATTATTAATCAAGTTGTTCAGAAAACAGTAGGGCATTTTTAAAGCATTTTAAGTGATGCCATAATAAACATAAGATTTCATCTAAAAATTTCATAAACAGCCTAAGAAAAAAACTTTAATGTCAATGAATGTTAAGGTCTCAGAATTTCTATAATATGTGTGCAGCTATAATTTTCTAGTAAATGCATGAAGAAATGTTATGACAATGGGGACACGCCTGCTCGTCGTGCCATTATCTAAATCCACGCTGCAGCAATTTGCTGTCTCTCCTGAATCCCAAAGTAGGCTGATGTTAGTATCATGTTAGTATCATGATTTTCACTTTCTAAATCAACCTAAATTTATCATAATAGAAATTATATGCAAAAAATAAGGCAGATTAAAATGTTAATTTTACAACCTAAGAAATAAAACCCCTGTATTCAGAAAAAAGTATTAAACTGTACAAACACTATCTCCCCCTGTCAACAATAAGCCAGGCATTTAACAACAGATCTTGAAACCTAACTATATAATGTTCTTCAGCAAAGATACCAAAACGCCAATCAGAAGGCAAACTACAATGTTCTGTCTAGGATAGGAGTGTTATTTTGAGGCCTTAGTAGTGTCTTCCTATTTTGAGAACAAGTAAAAATTATAATCTATGCTCAATTGACTAGAACATAATAGAAATGGCACTAATAATAATAGCAGGGACTTTACAGGTATCCTTTCCTTTAATCTTCAAACAAGCCTAGAGAGAGGAGCTATCATTATCCTCATTTTTACATATGAGGAAACTGACACATTCTTGAAGAGGCTGTTGAATTGAATCAGGATCGCATTTTTAGCAGGAGGTGCAGCCAGGATGTGTATGACCATACTCCAGATCCTAAACACCTGCCACTGTCCAGGGCTTTCGGGTTGGGCTGCCAGTGTTCAAATCTCTGCTTCAGAATCTAGTAAGCCACACAATATGGAGACAATAATGGTACCAGAAAAAAAAAAATGTATACCCACAGGAGTGTTGTAAGTATTAAATAAGTTAACACATTAGATTCTGAGAAGGTTGTCTTACACATGGGAGATACTAGGTAAATGTTAGCTAATCTTCCCCTTCCTCCTCTTCCTGCTCTACACCAACCCTCAGCTTGAAAAGCAGATACACAAACAAGCCCTGTCCTGTTTCACGTTCATAGACTGTATGTTCACCAGGAAGATACTCCCCCTTGCCCACAAGGGGGCTTCAGTAAGAAAATAAAGATGACTGAGGTCAAAAACCAAAGTGGTGGCCACAAGGGTCTATGAAGAGCCAGCAGTAGCCTCAGCGCTTTGGCTTACTGGCTGGGTGATGCTGCACAAAGGGCCCAGCCTTCCAGAACCTCAAAAATAATTCCTTTAGCACACACACAAAAGTTAGAAGGCTATGTACATGGGTGTATATTGAAAACTATAAAGAATTACATTAACAAACAATATTATCATCATTAAAAAAATCAGCGTGACTTTGTGCCTAGGCCAGTGGCAACCTCTCTCTGCTCTCATGGCGTTCCCTGTCTAGAACGGCTTCCTCAGATCCTACCGTCCCTGCAAAACCAAGCTCCAACACAAATTCTCAAAGATATTCCTTAACCATCCCAGTCCAAATAAACCTATCTTTTCAGACTCCATGAGCAGTTATCATCTTACTGCTTTGTGTGAGTCCATCCTAATTCACCAGTTTATATGCTCCACCATATCAGAGACTCTTCACTATTTCCTTTGGTATCCAGTTCATGTGCAGATACAGCTCTCTTTCTTACATAAAATCCAGGAAGTAAAAGTGCTCTAGAAGATTTTAGAACTCTTGAAAGTGTTCAAAATTCATTGATTCAACAGACTTCTGTTGAGCACTTAGTAATGAATCAGGCTTAGCAAAATCAACAATGCAGGGGGCCTGAAGGCCTTGATCTTGACCTAGTCCTAGATGTACAGGTCAGGTCTGATGAGCAGCAGTGATCGGTATACTCCCTGAGATATTAGCCGATTCTTGGGACCTGACCCTTTTTATCATTTTTCCTGAACTGTTAAGAATCACAAAGGAGAGAGTTTACCAATGCTCCCAAGATCTCTTCAAAACCAAAAGCCATTCCTGGACTAAATGGGAAACTTGGAGGGAGCTGGAGTGGGAATGGAATAGTTCAATAACTCAAAAATAAATGTATCACTCCAAGTGTAAAATAAATCCTATCATAAATAACTGGAGGCATCTATCTCAATTGTCCTATATGATCCCAAAGTAAATATATGATTTTTTAAGCTGGGGTTTATTCATTTAATAAATATTAACTCATTGCTATTATATACTCAATTATTACTTAATTTCATATCAAGCCTTTTAAAAAATATATAGTACTCTTAGCATTTACAGAAATAAAGCAAGCACAATTTCTGAGCATCCTCTATATCAGCGATTTTCATCCTTTTCCATCTCATAGGACATATAAACTACTAAAATTCTGTGGCACACCAAAAAATAGGTATAATTTTGATTGATTTACAAAATAATAATAGTAGTAGTAGTAGTAGTAGTAGTAATTACCTACTCTTTTTGCTCCAAAGTGACTTTTTAAAAAATCAGGTTGCCTATACCTGTGTATAAGGATTTCTGGTACCAAGAATTAACCAATCAGATGCAACCGTATTACACAACATGACGAATAAGATGCAACTCTATTATATGAACTATAGATTTATGGTTCAGGACAGGACATTCATACTGGACAACTATTGTTGTGTTGGCTATTGTCATTTTTTATTTGACAATCCAAGGGAAAAGATGTCAGTGTTCCTGACTAAATAGTCAGATACTGAATGTTTTAAAAACACTTACACGTTGGTTGAACATCACTGCTTGATACGATGTACTCCATATGTATCTGTGAAGCTCTGAATCTATAAATAATTGTTTGTTTCTGGCACTGATCTAAAAAAGGTCTTTTTACATTTCCTTTTAAAGATTTCTACTCTTCTCATCCTCGAACTGATGAAACTGACCAGCTGCCATCATGCCAATCAATTCTAAGGTCACTGAATTAAATGCATCAGTGACAGTAGTGACAAAGCTGTTAACAATGCTGAGAAACACACATGTAGCATAGAATCATTACTATGCTGCCATGAACTTGATATGAAACAGGAATCTTCAAAGGGAAAACTAACATCAATAGAGCTGACAAGACAGCCAGCAGTTTAACTCAGGATCCGTCTGCTTACTCAGTTTGGTTTGGGTTCAGCAGCTCAAGTTCAGGGTTTGGGGCTATTCTCAGGTGGGCTGACACTCCTACCACCAGATTTTTAAATGACCTTGTTTCTTTTTCTTTTTTCTTCTTTCTTTTGTTATGTTTGTTTGTTTGTTTGCTGTTTTACATTGCTATTATTGTTGCAGGAGTTCTCGATCACAGTTTAAAATTTCAATAATGCCCTATATCTTTCTTTGTTTCTTATGGTAAAGAAAAATAAGTAAGTTTTTTTCTTAAAGACATGAAATGTCAACACAAAAGGATTATTTGTTGCAGAAATTATGATTTCTATGAATCTCAAAAACGTATCCTATAGCACCCTCGTTACTTGAACTTAGAACTTAAAAGAATAGTGTTTTAATTTTTGTGTTATTTTTGAAGACTACAGATGTTCTAATATTATGTACTTCACCATCATCATTATTACTTACTTATTGTACTCCAGTAGTATACTAAGTTCTGAATGAGCTATAAACAAAGACACAATCTCTGATCTCAGGTGAGCAATTCAAATACAACTACATATCAGAAATTTCCTTTTCTGTTTTCCTTCCATTAAGAAAAAGGGAGCGAGGGACAATAGAAAGGACATTTTCAATAATAACCTGATATAACAGATGATCTTCATGATAAAGAAATTTGAACCCACAGAGGAGAAATAACTAACAGCCACAAGCTTGGCTTTTTGATAACTGACTTTTAAACAGGCTAATGAACTTTAAGTTAGGCTACATAATCTGGAATTTGCAATGGGACTTTTAGCAACTATTTCTATGTCTCAGGTATTCTGCTAACACCTAGGAATAGAACAATCTATTCACATGGCATTTCTAATCTAAAAGGATTAGTCAATTAACAATCAATTGCAATAAGGTATAATAATATAATAGGGTGTTTGGGGAGAGACTTGGGATATAAAACAAGAGAAAATCAACTATGCAAAGAGTAGAAAATAGTATTCCAAGCAAACAAATGAGCATAGGTAAAGGCTTGTGAGATAAAGCACCTGGTACTAATTTTTACTAATTTGAGTTTTAAAAAAATAATCAAACTAACAGATTGGTAACTCTAGAAATATTATAACTGGCAACCTTATAAGTTCTTTTCATTTTGATGGTTAAAAATTAATTGGTTTATTTTATATAATATTTGTGTATTTTTGTTTCTAAAGGACTAGCAGAAGAGAGGGTTCCAGGCTGCTAGTCCTGTCTAGGACATCTTTCAAACCACACATTGTATGTCTTGATTTTCAATAAATGAACAGCCAATTTGAATAAACTTAAATTTTTTTCTCTTTTAACGCTAGATTTGAAACACTAAAGATATCAAAGTGTTGGTATAAGAATTCAGTTCAGACAAAAGGAACTTACAGATCTGTTTATGATCATCTGAAATAAAGTTTCATGATTATTCTTTTTGAGGGGTCGCTTACAGCATACATTTCAACATCAGTGTCCTTGATGCTTCCTGTCTCTCCCATGATACACTATGGGTCTAAAATAAGTATGAATGAGACTAAAAACAGGTTAAACTATAACAATGGTTAAAATCACAGTGCTTTCCAGAAGTGCTGCACTAAGTAATAAATCAATCAAGTGTTAAATCAGGAGTACTACCTGTGAGCTCCACTAACCAACATGCTAACTTTCTATGCATTCAAGGGTTATAAAATATTCCATTTCAAAGGTGAAAATGTTTAAATACTCATTTTATCTATTAATCTAATGCACAGAAACTGAAACAGATGCCATTAATATCATTAATGAACTAAATCCTCCAAAACAACCTGCCAGATGGGTGAAGTGACATTGAAGTCACACGAACCCCTGAGAGGACAGCCCTTCATTTTTACCAACATTCTTCTAAAGGTTACTGACTAGAAGGTTGTGACAGAAAAAAAGTGAAAGAGAAAACATCTGTTTAGTACTAGAAGGAACCCTAAGAGATCATCTGATGCAATGCCCTCCTTTGGAAGTTGTGGGAACTCCCAGACTGGCTATTCACCCTAGACCACGCCCCTAGTGTGGTGGTGCCGGGAGTACGTTTTAACTCTGGATTCCCCAGCCCAGTTTGCTTTCTATTCTACTGCATTAGGGGACCCTCTCTACTCCTCTGAACGTGAAAAATAATAGGTAGAAATGCTTAAGAGATAAAGCTATAGTAGCAGTGAGTATGATCAGGAAGACAGAGAAAATCAGTGAATGTTTGATAAACTGGCCAATTTTTACATCCTTGTTGATTCCCAAATTCAATCTGCAAGTTTGGCCTTATACAATGCATCCCACCCTTATTGTCAGTAAGGGTTCCTATGAATGTCCTTAGCAAGGGGGAAGCTGAGGAGTCAAGTCAGTTACCATTGCATTTCTGTTCCCTTAAAGATTCCCTTCAGCCTTGAAAAAAGTGATGATCAAAACTGATTTGTAGCTTAATTAGGTAAGATTTTGAGTTCTACAGGTAGATCAAAGACTGTGGATAAGAAACTCATGCTTCATTGTATTACTCTGAAAAGTCTTTATTAACTTTATGAAAGTCAAGTATAAGATCCAGAATGCAAAACATATACTGACATACAATTTTATCTCTTCAAGGGTTAGCTATATGCTTTTACCCAAAATATGTATGTCACTATTTTCCCCAAAACAAGTAAAACAAAGTTACATGTTTAATCACAAAAGTCAGCATTAACAATCAAGGTCTTGTACAAAGTAGTGCCCGCAAAAGTTTATGCCCAGCACTCCTTAGCACAGCCCTAGCCTACTACAAATAAGAGGCAGTGAGCAAGCAGGCTTGCTGCCCCTGCACCGCTTGCCACAGCCCCACCAAGGCAGCGGGCATGGGCAGCCCACACAAGGAATGTCCCTTGGGCACCACTCTCTGGTAGCCAGAGGAAAATGTGTTGGTAATCCCCACAGGTCTGAAGCAATCAGAGAAACGGTTCAACAGAAAACCAAGAACTAAGGCAAGGTTAAACAGTAAGATTCATCTCCTACATTGGGCCACTCCAGCAAGACTGGGAGAATGAGCTATTTTGCATAACACAGAGAAAGAGAAACAGAGAGTCAAGCAAAATGAGAAAACAGAGGAATACATTCCAAACAAAAGATAAAAACCTCAGGAAAGAAAAAAAAAAACTTAATGAAATGGAGACAAGCAATTTACCAGATAAAAAGTTCCAAGTGATGGTCATAAAGGTGCTCAGCACACTGAAGAGAAGAACAGGTGGAATTCAATATAGAAATAGGAAATACAAAAAGTACCAAACAGAAGTTATAGAGCTGAAGAATACAGTAACTGGACTGAAAGACACACTAAAGCGGTTCAACAGCAGACTAGACGACACAGGGGGAAAAAAACAACCCAGTGAACTGATAGGGCAGTGGAACTTACATAGAGCATCAAAAAAAGAAAAAGAATTTTAAAAAGTGAAGCTAGCTAAAGGGACTTATCAGTCGTGAAAGGGACTTAACCCATATGAAATGGAATATGATTGGATAATAGAGGTCCCATAAAGAGAAAAGAGAAAGAGGCAGAAACGTTATTTGGAAAAAACAATGACTGAAAACTTCCCTAATCTCAGGAAAGAAGCAGACCTCCAGATCCAGGAAGTCTAAAAAGTTCCAAACAAGACAAAAGCAAGAAGACCTACTATTCTTAAAATGTCAAAAGTTAAAAATAGAGATTCTTACAAGCAACAAGAGAAAAACTTATTACTTACAAAGGAACCCCCATAAGAAAGCAGATTTCTCGGCAGAAACTTGGCAGTCCCGAAGGGAGTGGATGTATATTCAAAGTGCTTAAAAGAAAAATTTGCCAACCAAGAATACTCTAACCAACAAGGTTATCATTCAGAATCTAAGGAGACATAAAGGGTTTTACAGACAAAGAAAAACTAAAGGAGTTCATCACCATTAAACAGGCCTTACAAGAAATGTTAAAGGGACTTCTGTAAGCTTAAAAGATAGGGCCCTAACTAATAACAAGAAATACGAAAGTTTTAAAAATTCACTTGTAAAAGTAAATGTATAGTAAAAGAACTGCACTGCTTTGTATATTTCATATGTCTTATATATTTAGGTGCTCCTCTGTTGGGAGCATAGATATTTACAAATATCGTATCTTCTTGTTGGACTAACTCTTTATCATTATGTAAAATCCTTCTTTATCTTTTATAACACTCCTTATTTTAAAGCTATTTTGTTTGATATGGATACTCCAGCTTTCTTTATTTGTCCATTTGCATGAAACACCTTTTACCCATCCCTTCACTCTCAGTCTGTGTGGGTCCTTACATGTGAGGTGGGTCCCCTTGTTGGCTACATATCCATGGGTCTTGGTTTTTATCCATCTGGCATTCTATGTCTTTTGATTGGATAATTTAGTCCATTTACCTTTAAGGAAATTATTGATAGGTATATGTATGTACTTTTGCCAGATGGCTTCACTGATGAATTCTACCAAATAGTCAAAGAAATGTAGCAATTATCCTGCTCAAACTCTTCTCAAAAACTGAAGAGGAGAAAATACTCCCAAACTCATTTTATGAGATCATCATTATCCTGATAACAAAACCAAGACATCACAAAACATAAAATTACAAGCCAGTAACAGTGCTAAACACAAATAAAAAAATTCTCAATAAAATACAATAAAACCAAATATAACAATACATTAAATGGATAATAAACCATAATCAAATAGGATTTATTCTAGAGATGCATGTATGATGCAACATAGGCAAATCAATCAACATAATATACCACATTAACGAAATGAGGGATAAAAAGCCTATGATCATCTCATTAGATGCAGAAACACCATTTGATAAAAAGCAACATTCATTTATGATTAAAATGAAAACATCTCAACAAAGTGGGCAGGGTGGAACATACGTCAACATCCTAAATGCCGTATATGGCAAGCCCACAGACAACACTATACTCAATGGCAAAAGCTGAAAGCTTTGCCCTTAGATCAGGAACAAGGCAAGGATGCCCACTGTCACCATTTCTATTCAACACAGTACTGGAAGTCCTAGCCAGAGCAATTAGGCAGGAAAACAAAATAAAATACATTCAAATTGGAAAGGAAGAAGTAAAACTGTCACTATTTTGCAGACCATATGATTTTATATGGAGAAAATCCTGAAGACTCCATCAAAAATTCTAAAACTAATAAAAAAATTCAGCAAAGTTTCAGGGTATTAAATCAATATACACATACAAAAATCTTGTTGTTATACATTACCAACAAACTATCAGAAAGAGAAATGAAGAAAATAACCCATTTATAACTGCATGAAAAAATACCTAGGAATAAATTTAACCAAGGAGGTAAAAGAATTATACACTGAAAACTGTAACACAATGAAGGAAATTGAAGACACAAATAAATGAAAAGATATTCCACACTCACATATTAGGAAATTAATATTGGAAAAATGCAATCCCTATCAAAATTCCAAAGGCATTTTTCACAGAATTAGAACAATCCTAAAATTCACATGGAACCACAAAAGATTCCAAATAACCAAAATAAACTTGATAAAGAAAAACAAATCTGGAGGTATCATTCTCCCTGATTTCAAACTATATTATGCACCCCTTAGTTCACTGCAGCATTGTTTTAAAAATCGAAGATATGAAAACGACCTGAATGTCCATCAATGAGTGAATGGATAAAATGGTGTGGTATATGTATACAAAGTAATACTCAACCATAAAAAAAGAATGAAATCTTGCCATATTCAACAACATGGATGGACCCTGAAGGAATTATGCTAGGTGAATTATGTCAGGGAAAGACAAGTATCGTATAATTTCACTTATATGTGGAATATTTAAACAAACAAGCAAACAAAACAAAACTTACAAATACTGAGAACAGACTGGTGGCTGCCAGAGGGGTGGAGCGCTGGAGGGAATTTTAAATGAGTGATGGGGATCAAGAGGCACAAACTTCCAGATGTAAGTGAGTAAGTCACAGGGTGTAAGGTCCAGCATGGTGATTACATTCGATCACACTAGACTGTAAATTTGAAAGTTGCTAAGACAGTAAATCTTAAAGAGTTCTCACTTCTTTTTCTAACTTTGCCTGGTGACAAATGGTGGCTGGACTCACTGCGGAGATCACCTGGCAGTGCACACAAATGTCGTATCGTCATGTTGCACACCTGAAACTAATGTGATACTGCATTTCCATCATACTGCAATGGGAAAACCTTCATCAAGTGAAGCAAAAATATTTGTTGGAAAACACGAAAGTGTTAGTTTTAGGCCTCCAAGGAGCCATGAAACGTGTAAAAATGATTTTACTAAGTACAGAAGTTATCGTGACATTGTTCGTTCTTTCACTAATTTCTTTTCGTGCTTGAGTATGAGGACTTGGATAACAGACAGCTGTCCTTGGGTGTCTTCTTGAGATACAGGGACTTTCACACTTGTTAACAGCAGGATTCTTTCACTGAATGAAATCTTATTCAAAAATTTATTTTTTAAATGAGATGAAAGGAAAGTTACCCTGCTTGGAGTAGGGGTGGAGAGTCAAACAAGGGTGTTCTGCAGGCTTCCCTACTCCCACTGTGAGGTGTTTCTGTGAGGCAGGGATAAATAGGGCTGTGATGTTTACTAAACAGCTGTTTTTAATAAATGATAAACACCCACACTTTCTTGCTTGCTTCGTATTGAAAGAGTAACCAATTTAAACTCTTTTGAATATTGTTAAAAAGCATTGTTACACATCAGATGCCTTGTGTTATCAGTGCCATTAAAAGAAGGACAAATGTGGTTATAAAAGCTGAATTATTTTAATAACCATACTTTGAATTTCTTGGGGTTTTTTTACCTGCTTTAGGAAAAACACTAAGCATATTTTTTTAAATATTTTATTTATTTATTTATTTTTAGAGAGAAGGGAAGGGAGGGAGAAAGAGAGGGAGAGAGACATCAGTGTGTGGTTGCCTCTCACATGCCGCCTACTGGGAACCTGGCCGGCAACCCAGGCATGTGCCCCAACTGAGAATCAAAGTGATGACCCTTTGGTTCTCAGGCCTGCACTCAATCCACTGAGGTACACCAGTCAGGGCCATATTTTTAAAGAATTGGAGGAATTCGTATTCAAATATAGGTTAGAAAATATAAGTAAGTACATGAACCAAGATATTAAAAAAGATTACTCCATAGGCAAACCATGGTAATATCCCCAAAAAATGAATACCTCCACTTATGCAGGACAAGATACAGAATATCTATATAGATGTATGCATATATCTAAGTTCAAAACCTTTTGTTTTCCTTTATGTCCTTCTTAAACCTTTTGTTTTCTCCAAAAAATGTTGTTATCAAGAAAAACCAGTTAGGGTATACATCTTTATAACCAAGAAAATCTATATTATATAGTATGCTATTTAATAAAATTTTTTATTAAGTCATAAACCACCAGAAGGTATGAAGAAAATAATATATCAAAAACAACCACTTTATCATGATAAAATCAGATATAATCCACACTGTATACAATGTATATGGCACATTTTTTCAACCAAATACGTATTTTCAGTTAGAAGTCATCAGAAATAAGATGGAGGAGGTTGGAAACACAAAGCTGTCACCTTAGTTGGCCCCTCACATTCTGGAAGGGTACAGTTCCAACTGGTGTCAGGCAAACACTGAGAACAGAGGAGATACAACAGAATGAGATGAATTCAGATGCTATCAAAGCATGCCCTAAGCCAAAGTTCTGGAAAACTAAGACAGCTGTTTCTTCCCAAATTCTAAGCCAACACAGAATCTTAAGAACAAAGGCAATCTACCTAAACTTCAAACCAGTATAACATGGAAGGATATACACTTTCAACTCTCTGTGCATAAAGCAAGTTCAAAAGGAAAAGGGAAGGTCCTTTTGTTCTAGGTAAAAGGCCTTAACCACAGACCTAGTAAACGTGTCAGTCTTCACACAGTCGTTTTTTCACTGAAAGAAAAATATGGGTTTTTTTTCTTGTGCAGAAAACTGTAAAACTTTAATTCAAGTTTAAGTACTCTTGTCTCTTAAAAGCCTAAAGGTAAGTCAGCATAAACTTCTTCATTCTCAACGTTTCCCTCCTTTTTCAGAACCAGGAATCCACTTTCCAAGAAAAGTATCTATTTCCATCTTTGGTTTAGAGCGTGGGCTTTGGACACACAGATAAGGGTTCCAATTCAGCTCCCAAAGAGCACGATCTTGGGCCAATTACTTACCCTCTCCAGGACTGAGTTGCCTCATCTGCAATACAGGGATATAGTGTTTTTCTCATAAGACTGATATGTAGATTAAATTAAACAAGAGATGGAATAAATAAATATATATGTATGTATCTCTACAGTGTCTGGCAATTAGATGTTACTGATACTATTTAGATTATGTGATTACTAATTTAAACTCTTCTGAATCAGTTGACCAGCTTTCTCCTCAGTACACACATACTATATCATCAACACAACTTCACACATCCATTCCTCACAATTAATTACCAATGTATTAACTGTTAATTCAACTTGAACAAAAGTTTCCTTGTCCACACATGGCTTACAGTGAGTCAGTTAATTGTTCAATGAGTCAACTAGTAGAAAATGATGTGCCTTGACCACCCACTTTGTTGGATTTAATGTCTTGGGTGTGGGAGATTTCATTTTAAAGAAATCATTTATCTCTCTCTTGAGTATTCGGTTTGGCATAAATCATGAATTTTCAAGCAAAAATTTCTTCCAAAATCATTATGAGAATTATATAACTCCTTATGTTTATTGTTCAGCTGCCCACCTCTTTTGGTATTGCTTTCTATTTAATATCCGCTTTTTAAAATATTGACAAATAAAAAACCACTCAGCATAAAAGGGGAGTTTTAGACATCTAAAATACAATAGAACTGGAACTACTTTAAATGTGTAATTATAATATTTATGATATCAGTGACAATTGTATTGAAAATTCCAAAGTATTGAAACCATATAATTATTAAGACTTTTACTTCCCCTGCAGGTATAAATACATGAGTCTAATAAACTTTCTCACTATGAAAAAACACACTTATATTATATTAAAATATTTAAAACTATTTAATGAGGTTCGTTTCCTTCCAAAAGTAAACTGAGGTTGTGTCTGAACCAGCTTGAGGCAAGGGAAGTTTCAAACATAATGTTTTTAAAACTAGCCATTATTTCCCATGTTGAAAAAAATTGCAATTTTATTTCCTAACAGCAAATGAAACTGTCAGGAAAATTTAGGTGTAATAAAATTGGGTGGTTAAACCAACATGCTAGACTTGAAATAAAACTGAATTAAAGGAATTAAAATTAATTCTTATGTCAGTCAACTCTTTAAAAATAGTATTCAAAACTTACTGTTTTTACAAACAGAACTTCCTTGTTCTTGATAAAGTGCAAAGTTAACTATCTCTTTAATGACCACTAATGCTGCTGTCGTTGAAATTGTGCATCGAACAATATTTTGCATTAAAATGTGTTGCTTCTGGCAAATTTTCTGCCTACATAAAAAGTTGTCAAGCTGGGTGACTTTAGTGGTACAGAGTTTTAAATGGTGGATTCAGTCCAAGGTTACCTAATAACGGCTGACATGCCCTGGAATCTTGAGGCCTAAATCAACATTGTTTTCACAGCTGTAATTAAGCCACCTAATCAGAAGCACATTTTGACGGGACAGTTTCTGGAAGCCAGACATTACAATTTCTTATGCCTGGAGCGCAGTGGCTCATGAGAGGTCCTCGTTTAATTTCAGGTTAAAAAGAAGGGGGGTCAGGAAAATAAAAAGACTACATTTTTTTAAGCAACATACAACTGTTGAAATGAAGCAGGCCTGTGTTCATGCCTTGACCAGCCTTCCATCCCACCCTCCTCCGGCTCTCTGCGGAGTCCCCAGCTCTCCAGTGGCAGCTGCACACAGTGAGACGGAGGGTCTCTGCCAAGATCAACAGATGAGCTGGTCTAAACTGGCTCTCTGTGTGTTCTGATTGTAAATTGCACTAGTGATGATTAGAGAACTCTAACACAGGATGTCGACTCTTAAAACTGTCCAGAGAAAATAATTTTTTTAAGTTCAGGAAAAAAATTTTTCAACTTTTTTTTGTGGCTTGGTGCATAGTGTTGTGTCTAAAACTTTCATGTGATTCAAATGAATTCGCCCAAATTAAGCAACTCTGTTATTAAAAAAGGAAAAAAGAAGGCCATGGCTTGGCTCATGGCAGGGATCTCCATCTCTGGGTGTTTATGCAACACTGCTGGAGAGGGTGGTTCTCCACCAGCCTGCCAGTCATGTGCTTCAACCACCTGCCAACGGAAGACATTCCTAAAATGATGACAATCTAGGCTGGGATAGTAACATTTTTCAAGAGACTGTCGATGTCTTTGAAACAGCTAAATTGCCAGGTGAGGTTGTTTTCTGCAGCGTTGTTGCATTCTGTAACATTTAAACTTTCAACCCCAGAGGCCGTTGTAAAACTATCAATATGAAGGCACTACTCACTGGAGTCTGATTACATTTAGTTCTGCATTTTAATTACATATGGATTCTATTAACTAAACCTTCTGCCTTATAGGCAACATTTTAATCAAATTACTATAATTTTCAAATATGTTACAATAGTTTGACAAGTTAAAAGTTCACATTCCTAACATATTAAATATCAAAAAAAAAACTTTGCATAAAAAGGGAAATACTCTTTACAAATATGCTAATACATTTTCAGATTACTTTGGGGACTTTTGACTGACTAGTTACAAGATATTGTGAAATTTATTTAACTTCTATACATTTGTAAATGGATTGTTGGTGTTGAATATTCCTAAATTCAAAATATAATTATGTTACCATAAACTTAGAAACACAAACCCATTTTATTGTTGTAAACTGAAGCAAAAACAAAACATGGTTAGAAATTAAGTATTCAAAATCAGTACTTATAAGTTCAATCAAAGAATTTTAGAGCTGAGGGAATTTACGGTAGATTCCATCTAGCTTAAACCCTTCATTTTACAGCCAGGAAAAACCAAGTCCAAGGAGATTGTATGATTTATTGCCTGAAGCTTGTGGTGAGTTGATAACAAAGGTTGTTCTGGAATCCAAGTGTTTTCCGATCCCCTGTCACGCTATGTTCCAACAGAACATGTTGCCGTTCTGAATAAGCATCAATAGAGCTGCCAACCCCCTACTACCCAGGAACTAAAAGAAATGTTTTTTAAGGTGGTAGAAAACACACAACATAAAATTTACCATTCTAACAACTATGAAATATACAATTCAGTGACATCAGCTATATTCACAATGTTGCGTAACCATCGTAACTATCAGAGCTCTCGAACTTTTCCGCCCCACCCAAAGGAAGCCCTGCACCCACTCAGCAGCCATTCTCCATTCTCCCTCCCCAGCCCCTCCATCAACAACTGATCTGCTCTCTGACTTTATGGAGACCTATGCCTATTCTGTATAGTTCATGTAAATAGAATCATACAATATATGGCCTTTTGAGTCTGGTTTCTTTCATTTAGCACAATGTTTTCAAAGTACATCCATGTTGCAACATGTATTAGTGCTTCATTCCTTCTATGGCAGAAAAACACTGCATTGTCTGGATACACTACATTTGTTTATCTATTCATTAATAGATGGGCATTTGGGTTGTTTCAATCTTTTGGCTATTGTGAATAGTGCTGCTATACACATTTGTTATTTTTCTCTTTTTAAATGGTATTCCTAGTAGGCGTGAAATGGTATCTACTGTGGTTTTGACTTGATTCCATACTCGCTAAGGATGCTGAGCTTCCTTGCATGTGTTTGTAGGTCATCTGTATATCTTATTTTGAGAAGTATCTATTCAAGTCACTTGCTCATTTTAAAAATTAGGTCTTTTTGTTGTTGAGATGTGTTCTTTACATATTAGATCTTAATCAGATATATAATTGTAAATATTTTCATTTTCTGTAGGATGTTTTTAATACATAAAAGTTTTTATTTTGATAAAGTCCAACTGACCTTTTTTAATCACTCATGTTTTTTGTGTCACATCTAAGAATCCACTGTGCCAAAGCCAAGCTCACAAAGCTTTAAGTTTTTTATAAGGAATTTTAGGTTTTACAGTTAGGTCTTTGATTGATTTTGAGTTAATTTTTCTATATGGTGTGAGGTCAGTGTTTAGGAAAATACATTTTTGAAAATAAGCTTTCTACTAATTTATGTGTATTAGACTTCTATTTCTGAAGTAAACCTGACATACTCTTATTTTTGCAAGGCCTGGGCACAGCTAATTTTCATTTAGTTCATATCACTGTCACCAACACAGAGTTACTGAGTGTGAGTCAAAGTACTACACCGGCCATTTTATGTCTGTGTGGGTAAACATACAGGGGCAGGGGTCCCAAAAAATCTGACAAAGCTTGAAATTATTTAAGGAGTGTGCTGAAAAGAACATTCTTGTCATAAATAATTTTTGGTTTGATGGTTTAGAGGGATTTTTGTTTTGTTTTTTAAGGAAGAGTAGTAGAGAGGAGAAAACACCCAATTTATATTAAAATTTTATATTGGTATACTAATATAGAAATTATTATACTCATTCTCATTAAGTGTTTGCTAGAGAAATATATGAAATATCATTTGATGGGAATTAATTTAGGAACATTTTGTGTGGGAAAAATTGGGGGAACTATGATTTATACAACATATATGTTCCATAACAAGTATGTTTGAGCAAATATTATTGAAGGAATGTTCTTCCAATTAGCCTCAATTCAAATCAGCCATCATTTACTGAAGTCAGATCACTATAATGGATTTCTTTGAATAAATCATAACATTGTAATACACACACAACTACTGTATTTTTCAGACTATAAGACACAGCCCCCCTTGCCCAATTTGGGAGGAATAATGGTTGTTAATGCTGCTGTTGAGTTGTGTTTACATTTACATTGGTGAAATATTATGTTATTTATGTTATTAAATATTTTACCACATTTTTTGCTCCAAAATTTTTTTTCCTATTTTCCTGTAAAACCTAGTTGCGTCTTATGGTCCGAAAAAAATCCGGGTAATTGATTATGTCAGTCAGACTACTGTTCAGTGCTCAGACAGGTGAGAACAGTGATAAATGAGCACAACGAAGGGGACCCCTACTTCTGCCAACTGGGAGACGAACTAAAAAAAACAGATGGAGTCAGAACATGCCTGAATGTCAGTGATAAAGAATTTTTACTTAATCGTGAAGAAAGTGTAGATCCAAAATGTTCTGAGTCAAGTGAGGGCCTGACTACATTTGTATGTTGGAAAGATAACTGTGGTGTCAATGTGGCTGACAGGATGGAAAGGGGAAATCTGGATATGGGGAACCTCTTTGGAAAACCACTGCAATAGCCCAAGGAAAACTTAATGTGAACACAGGGTAGAAAGGAGCAAGTTAAGCTAAGAGATATGTGGTGGTAGAAACAATAAGACTTAGCAACTGATTAAATATTCGTAGTTGAGGGAAAGTGGAACAAATGTTAGAGGTATTCTTGGAATAGTTATACCAGACATAGGGAATATAGGGAAAGGAGAATTTAGAAAAATGGGGAGTGGTAACATTGGATAACATGTTCAGTTTGGGACCTCAGTGACTTTGAGGAGTCTGTGGAAACCTGAAGTGGAACAAAGATGGTGGCCAGGTAAACATGGCTTGCCTCCTCATACAACCATAATAAAATTGCAACTATAGAACAACCATTACTCAAAACTGTCAAAAATCGAGCTGAACAGAAGTCCTACAACCATGAAATTAAAGAAGAAGGACATTGTGACTGGTAAAAGGAGCAGAGATGCAGAATGGGCTAGTCCCACCCCCATGTGTGGTAGATAAAAATCAGAAGGGCTCTTAGGAGCAAGGAGTCCCAGCCCCACATCAGGCCCTCCAGCCCAGGGCTCCAGTGCCAGGAAGAGACATCCCCATAACTTCTGGCTGTAAAAACCAGTGTAAATTGAGGCTGTGGAAGACAGAAACTGCTGGAATCCCTGGTGGATCCTCTTAAAGGGTTCACACACAGATGTACTCAGACTTACTCCCTCTGAGCTCCAGTGCAGGGGCAGCAGATTGAAAGGCATCCAAGATATACGAGGAAGAAGTGAATTGTCCGGTATCAGGACAAGAGCTGGGGGGCAGCTTTCTCCCAGACAGAAGTGCTGGTAGAAGCCATTGTTCATTTTCTGAGCCCTCCTCCCACAGAGCTACAGAGCCACAGAGCTGGCACTCATGCACCATACCTAAGACTCCATCAACCTGGCTCACACTGTTTGCCCCCACCCCGGTGATTCCCTGAGGCCCTGCCCCACCCAACTTTCAGGCCCACCAAGCCGTTGCCATGACTTTTCCATAGAAATGGCTTGTCATGGCCCGTGCTTCAGATTTTCTTAAATTAGTTCAAACAAGCAGCACCTGGCTTCATTGAGCCCCATACCTCTGGTTAAGTTGCCCCAGGCCCAGCACTAGCAGCAGCCAGCCTTAGTTCACAGTTTGGCTTTACCTGGGCACTTCCAAGCCCAGAACAAGTAGCAACCATCTGCAGATACTTTGTAGCTTATGCTGTGTGACCCCAGACAGAATATTGGCAGTGGCTGACCTTGGATGTGCCAACAACAATCAAGGCTCAACTATAACAGGAGGGTATACACAGCTCACACAGTGGGCACATCTCAAGTACCCAGCTTGGGTAACGGGATGGGTGTGCCACTGGACCCTACAGGACACCTATGAAATTATGCCACTCTACTAACCCTGGGAGATGTAGCAGCTCTACCTGATACATAGAAACAAACACAGAGAGGCTGCCAAAATGAGGAGATGAAGAAACATGTCCCACATGAAAGAACAGAACTCCAGAAAACAACCAAACAAAATGGAGACAAGCAAGTTACTAGGTGCAGAGTTCAAAACACTGGTTATAAGAACATACAGTGAACTTAATGAGAATTTCAACATCGTAAAAAAAAGGCATGGGCCATAAAAAAAGAACGTCAGAAATGAAGAAAACAGATGGGGGAGGAAGATGGCAGTGTGGTAGGAGGGAGCGGATTCTACTTCCCCCTACATGCAGAAGAAAAACCTAACCAATCTATGGAGGAACAGAGCAAACAGCCAACAGTACCCCAGTATATATGAAAATAACAGACCAAAAATTGTAGCAGACACTGAAAAACCAGATGAGTAGGTGGAAGCGGTGAACACCAGGATACCCACTGGACGAGGAAACCCAACAACAAAGGAACACCAACAGATAACAACAGAAGAAGGTGAAGGAGGGCGTGGAAACCAAACAAATCTCAATCCAGGATGTATCTGGAAATACAACTAAATAGTGGAGAAAGTAACTAATACAAATAACAAGAGCAAGAAAGAATCCTCAAAACCTTGTACACACGGAAGAACCAACTTCAACACAACCTGCCCTCACCAGCAGAAGAAAATACAAGAGGTGATGAACAGAGTGACCCTCAGTTAACCAGCTGGTAGGAAGGACCCACCAAAGAAAGACCCAACAATCAAACCCAAAGACAGACACAGAGCCAACTTAAATGACAGCCCAAGATCAGTGAGCTCGGGAGATCAAGGAGACAGCATCACTGAATCTCACAGGTATTCTCCAACAGAAGTTCACACCATAAACCCAGGGAGCCAGAACAGATCAGTTTGAGAAGCTAAGGCTAACAAGAAGAGTCTCACAAACAATGGGAAGCCAAAGAAACAATCCCCAAATGAATGGAAAGGAGGAAGCCCCAGAAAGAATGCTAAATGAAATGGAGGCAACTCAACTATCAGATATTGACTTCAAAGCAACAGTTATCAGGAAGCTCAGTGAGCTCACAATGAGCTACCAGAAACTACAGGGAAGCTACGATGAACTCACTGCAAACTATATCAACATGAAAAAGGAAATAGAAACTATCAACAAGTGCCAAGAGGGAATGAAGAATACAATTTCTGAACTGAAGAACACAGTGGAAGGAATGAAAAGCAGAATCAATGAAGCAGAAGTTCAGATCAGTGAGTTGGAGGACAAAATAGAAAAAACACCCAGAAAGAGCAAGAAAAGGAAAAGAGGCTCAGAAAGAATGGAGAGGAATTAAGAGAAATGCAAGACAATATGAAACATAATAATATCTGTATAATAGGGATACCAGAAGGAGAAGAAGAAGAGCAAGGGATAGAAAACCTATTTGAAAAAGTAATGATGGAAAACTTCCCTAATTTGATGAGAGAAAAAGTCACACAAATCCAGGAAACACACAGACCAAATCAAGAGGAACCCAAAGAGGCCCACTTCAAGACACATCATAATTAAAATGGCAAAATTCCAAGACAAAGAGAGAATCTTAAAGGCAGCAAGGGAGAAACAGGAAGTAACATATAAGGGAGCCCCAATAAGGTTAGCAGCTGAATTCTCAATGGAAATGCTCAAAGCCAGAAGAGAATGGCAAGAAGTATTCCAAGTAATGAGAATCAAAGGCCTGCAACCAAGACTACTTTACCCAGCAAGGCTCTCATTCAAGATAGAAGGCCAAATAAGGAGCTTCCCAGACAAAAGAAGTCTAAAAGAATACACCTCCACCAAACCAGTTCTGCAAGAGATGCTGAAGGGACTGCTTTAAGGAAAGGAAAGGAAAGGAAAGGAAAGGAAAGGAAAGGAAAGGAAAGGAAAGGAAAGGAAAGGAAAGGAAAGGAAAGGAAGGAAGGAAGGAAGGGAAACACAGGTCCAAAATGGCAATGAATAAGTACCTATTGATAATAACCTTAAATGTAAATGGATTAAATGCTCCAATCAAAAGACACAAAATAGCTAAATGGATAGAAAGCATGACCACACATATGCTGCCTACAAGAGACCCACCTCAGGACAAAAGATCTACACAGACTCAAAGTGAAGGGCTGGAAACAAATTTTCTAAGCAAATGGACAGGGGGATAAAGCCAGGGTAGCAATACTCATATCAGGCAAAATAGACTTCAAAAAAAGGGCCATAAAGAGAAATCCAGAAGGTCACTTCATAATACTCAAGGGAAGAACCCATCAATAAGACATAAACATAGTAAATATATATGCACGCAACATAGGAGCACCCAAATACATAAAGAATATCTTGGAGGACTTCAAGAAAGATATTGACAGCAACACAATTATAGTAGGGGATTTTAACACCCCACTGTCAAAAATGGACAGATCTTCCAAACAAAATATCAACAAAGATATTGTGGCATTGAACAATGCCCTAGATGAAATGGACTTAACTGATATGTATAAAGCCCTTCATCCCAAAGAAGCAAGATAAGCATTCTTTTCAAATGCACATGGAACATGTTCAAAGATACACTACATGATTGGACACAAAACAAGCCTCAACAAATTCAAGAAAATTGAAATCATAACAAGCATTTTCTCTGACCACAAGGGACTAAAACTAGAAACCAACCTCAAGGAAAAAAACCCAGAACACTCGAAATCATGGAGATTGAATAGCATGCTATCAAACAATGAATGGGTCAAGAATAAGATTAGAGAAGAAATCAAAAAGTTTCTGGAAACAAATGAGAATGAACTCACAACAACCCCAAACTTATAGGACACAGTGAAGGCAGTCCTGAGAGGGAAGTTCATAGTGATACAGGCTTACCTAAAAAAGATAGAAACATTTCAAATAAACAACCTGACCCTACGCCTACAAGAACTCCAGGAACAACAATAAAGACAGCCCAGAGCAAGTAGAAGGAAGGAAATAACCAAGATCAGAGCAGAATTAAATGACATAGAGACTAAAAGCACAATTCTAAGGATCAATGAATCCAGGAGCTGGTTCTTCGAAAAGGTAAACAAAATTGACAAGCCTTTAAGCAAAGTCATCAAGAAAAAAAGAGAGAGGACCCAAATAAACACAATCAGAAATGAAAGAGGAGAGATTACAACTGACACCACAGAAATACAAAGGACTGTAAGAAATTACTATGAAGTACTGTATGCCAAGAAATTTGAAAACGTAGGTGAAATGGACAAATTTCTAGAAAAATATAATCTACCAAAACTCATTAAAGAAGCAGAAAGCCTGAAGAGACCAATAACACCTGGTGAAATTGAAAGTAATTAAAAAACTTCTGACACACAAAAGCCCTGGACCAGATGGTTTCACAGGAGAATTTTACAAAGCATTTAAGGGAGAGCAACCCCCTTCCTCCACAGATTATTTCAAAAAATTCAAGAAGATGGACGACTCCTAAACTCTTTTTATGAAGCCAGCATCATCCTAATCCCAAAACCAGATAAAGACACAACAAAGAAAGAAAACTTTAGGCCAATATCACTGATGAACATAGACGCTAAAATCATCAACAAAATATTGGCAAACCACATCAGCAATATGTTAAAAATATCATACACCATGACCAAGTGAGATTCATCCCAGGGATGCAAGGATGGTACAATATTCGCAAATCAATAAAGATAATACACCACATAAACAAAATGAAAGATGAAAATCACATGATCATATTAATAGATTTGGAAAAAGCATTTGATAAGGTTATAGCACCCATTTATGATAAAAACACTCAGCAAAGTGGCAATAGAGAGAGCATTCCTCAACATAGCAAAGGCCATATATGAGAGACCTACAGCCAACATCATACTCAATGGACAAAAGCTTAGAGCTTTCCCACTAAGATCAGGAACAAGATAAGGATGTCCACTTTCACCACTCCTATTCAACATAGTACTGGAAGTTCTACCCACAGCAATCAGACAAGAAAAAGAAATAAAAGGCATCCGAATTGGAAAGGAGGAAACAAAACTGTCACTGTTTGCAGATGACATGATAGTGTACATAGAAAATCCGACTAGATCAAAAAACTACTCAACCTAATAAATGAATTTGGCAAACCAGCCAGATACAAAGTCAGTACTCAGAAATCAAAGGCATTTTTGTACACCAACAATGAAACATCAGAAACAGAAATCAGGAAAAAAAATCCCATTTAATATAGCAACAAGAAAAATAAAGTATCTAGGAATAAACCTAACCAAGGAGGTAAAAGACCTGTATGCAGAAGACTATACAACACTGAAGAAAGAAATTAAGGAAGACACAAACAAATGGAAACATGTACCACGCTCATGGACTGGAAGAATTAACATAATCAAAATGTCCATACTGCCCAAAGTGATTTATAGATTCAATGAAATCCCTATTAAAGTACCCATGACATATTTCACAGATATAAAACAAACATTTCAGAAATTTATATGAAACCATAAATGACCCCGAATAGCTAAAGCAATTTTAAGAAACAAGAACAAAGAAGGAGGAATCACAATACCTGATACCAAACTGTATTACAAGGCCAGTGTAATCAAAACAGCCTGGTACTGGCATAAAAACAGGCACATGGACCAGTGGAACAGAACAGAGAGCCCAGAAATAAACCCAAGTCTCTACGGTCAATTAATATTCAACAAAGGGGGAAGAAGCATAAAATGGAGCAAAAATAGCCTCTTCAACAAATGAGAACTAGACAAGACAGCTACATGCAAAAAAATGAAACTCAATCACCAACTTACACCATACACAAAAATAAATTCAAGGTGGATAAAAGACTTAAATATAAGTTGTGACACCATAAAAGTCCTAGAGGAAAACATTGGCAGGAAAACCTCAGACATTCCATGCAGCAACATCTTCACGGATATGTCCCCTAATGCAAGGGACATAAAGGAAAAAATAAACAAATGGGACCTCATCAAATTAAAAAGCTTCTTCATGGCTAAAGAAAACAGCATTAAAATGAAAAGAAAGCCAACTGTATGGGAAAACATATTAGCCAATGACTCCTCGGACAAGAGCTTGATCTCCAAGATATATAAAGAACTCACATGACTCCACTCCAGGAAGACAAAAAACCCAATTAAAAAATGGGCAAAAGACTTGAACAGACACTTCTCCAAGGAGGACATACAGAGGGCCCAGAGACATGAAAAGTTGATCAGCATCATTAGCCATCAGGAGATGAAAATTAAAACCACAATTAGATACCACCTCACACCAGTCAGAATGGCCAACATAAACAAATCAACAAACAAGTGTTGGAAAAGATGTGAAGAAAAGGGAACCCTAGTGCACTGTTGGTGGGAATGCAGACTGGTGTACCCACTGTGGAAAACAGTATGGAATTTCCTCAGAAAACTAAAAATTGAACTGCCTTTTACCTCAGCAATTCCACTGCTGGAATTATACCCTAAGAGTCCTGAAACACTAATCAAAAAGGACCTATGCACCCCAATGTTCATAGCAGCACAATTTACAATAGCCTGTGCTGGAAACAGTCTAAGTGCCCATCAGTAAATGAGTGGATCAAAAAACTATAGTACACAATGGAATTCTACACAGCAGAGAGAAAGAAAGAGCTCTGACCCTTTGTGACAACATGAATGGAACTGGAGAGCATTATGCTAAGTGAAATAAGCCAGGCGGTGAGGGACAGATACCATATGATCTCGCCTTTAACTGGAACATAATCAACAAAAGAAAAAAGCAAACAAAATATAACCAGAGTCATTGAAAATAAGAAGAATCTAACAATAGTCAGAGGGGAGCAGGGAGGGGACGGTGGGGAGAAGTGTTTTCAGGAAGGACACGTGGACAAAACCCAGGGGGAGGGTGGAAGCAAGGGAGGGAGGTGGAATTGGAGGGGGTGGGGGAGGGGTGGGGAGAAAATACAGACAACTGTAATTGAACAACAATATAATAATTTAAATTAAAAATAAGATAAAATAAATGAAGAATGGGTATTTTATAAAAAGAAAACTGAAGTGGAGACTTCTAAAACTCCAACAGGCAACTGAAGCCCTCCAAGAACTCAATTTAGTGCAAAGGATAAAAGAGCAGCAGAAGTACTCACAAGCATATGTACTTGCTGCCACTCCTGGAGCAGCTAATAAAATAATTAAAGCACTGGATGGCCAAATGACGTCTGTATTTTCTACAACTTAATTATAACTGATTACAATGATTAGAGTTAAAAATTTTCATTCTTGCCACTCCTTGCTCAACCCTTGTAGTATTTCATCACTGAAAAAATAGAATTATATAAATGTAGGATTTGGTAAAAGTTGGTTTGCTGTTGGCCATATGGAAAATAATACAATAAATAATAAATAATACAAGAATAACTTTCATATACTACTATAAACCTAGTTTTGCCCACCCTGTATATTATAGTTAAATTTATATATAAAATGTTTATATATCTATGTTTATATCAAATATGTATATCTAACATATACATATTAGGTATGTAATGTAGATATCTAATACAAAATATTTACATATTATATAAATAATGTATTTATATAATTATGTTACAGTTTTCATGTAAATATGAAATTTATAATATCATTCCCCTCTAGTTACTATCCAGACATCATTCATTCATCCTATGGAACTACATCATACAAAAACTAAAGTGCTAGAAAGGAGGTGTGAGGCCAATGGAATATACATTATTAAGAAATTTTTACAAGTTTGGATATGTATACCAAGGATCAAGGAAAATGTTTGCATGCTGACTATGCTGTCCCACTTCTGGTATTTTATGTTTCCTTCATTTAACCCAAAGGCCAGAGTTGGAGGTCATGATAAAAATACGGGAGAACTGGGGACACAAGTGGAAATGAGAGGGAGGTGGGGAAGGCTGGGGCGGTGGGCTGGGATGAGAGCAAAAGACAGAAAACTGTACAAGAACAACAATTAAAATAAAATAAATATGGGAGAATTTAATGAGCACCTAAGTAAGCAGTGTTTAGCAAAAGGGTAAAATAGATGTCATTATGGCAGCAAATGTCAGCGAATTTTGAGAATAAATAGAAAAAATAAAATTTGCATTTTGGAAAAGTAAACACAGAAAGCAAAGGGAGTAGATGCCTGCAGTGCACCTGCAGGAGACATCTCCCTCAGAGAGTCCACAAAGCCGAGCGGCACAGCCCGCCGGGCATGCTGATCTCGCCCCTCCTGCTCCTCTCGCCTTGTCTCAGCAGTTCTCCACCTCATTCACTCTGCGCCAGTCACACAGACATACTTCCATTCCTTGAGCACTCCATGCTTTCTCTTGTTGATTCCTACTTCATTTTCATTTCCTCAACTAAGATTTCAGCTTCTCGATCCGGCCACCCCAAGCCGAAGGTAGGTCCCCCCGTTGTAGTCGTACACTCTCACAGCACTCTACACTTCCACTTGAGCATCAGTCTTTTAATTATCTGTGTAATATTGTGCTCTCACTACACTCAAAGTGTCATGATGGTAGCGATTTGCCTCAGTCTGTGTTGCAGTCTCGCAGGAAAGTCTAACAGACAAAAACAAACCAGAGGCCTTGGGCTTGAATCTCACTGCATTCTGGTGGGAACGTGGGAGCGAGACCTGACAGTCTGTACTGTACCCCTCTACCACGCTCCTCGCTAGGCCAGCTCAGTTGTGGCTTATGGCTCATTTACAAAGTTATTTTTCTTTAAGGGCTAAAAATTTAATAATAAATATCAGGAATTAACCAAAATAAAGTATTTGAAAGTTTATGAAAGCAACTTACCTTAAGTTCTATCAGTTCCTATATCCATACAATACTAACAAACAATCTTTCCTCTGTCAGGAAAATGTAATAAAAATAAATGTGACAAAATATTATTTGAGAACTTAAGAGAAAGGAGAATCTTACTTTATTTATTTTTATCTAAACCAAACTAAGATATCTAACCCTTTCACCTTTATAAACAATACCACTGACAACTATTAAATCTGGCGTAATGATACAAAGATACCTCCCTTGCAAAGATCCTAACCAAAATGCTCCTCTGCTTTGTAATTTATTACTCTCTCATAAATAAAGCACTGTGAATTAAAAACATACGGCTTAAACAGACAGTGGTAATGAGGCAAGGCCATGCTGTGGCTCACAGCATCATAACTCACTGCGAAGTATTTGGGTTTGGCACTCGGTGTCTCACAGATTGAAATATCACATGTTTCTCCATAGCTGTGGGTTTGCTGGCATCCAAACACCCACAAGCAATTGGTTCTGACTGCTGTACTGTTCTCTGCTGGGCTGCATGGGACTCCAAAGCCCTTTCTGGTTGCTATTACTCAAGAATAAAGCTCCAGAGCAGTGCTCAGTTCCTGGGTCAAAGACCAGCATACTAAAAATGTTAAAGTTCTGGTTAGTATGTAGCTGATGGGGACTCTTAGAGGAACTCCAACATCGTTATTACATGTTGCTGAATGTAAAAATGAAAACATCACCTCGAGAGGGTTACAGTTTTTAAAGATGATTATTCATGTCTACAGTATGATCAATCTCTCTCTATGCATTTCAGCATGATGATAAATTAAGTTTTTAATTAATAATGAGTATTTATTTTTTATTTTTATCTAGTGAAATGACTGGAAAAGATACTAATGAGCATATACTGACTGTTCTCAGTTCATTAAGTGATAACAACTAACATGAATGCTGTATTTAGTTAGTATGTGCTAAAAGCGCCAATGAAAGGGTTGTTTTAGCTCTTTTGCTTACTCATAAGATTTCCTCCTAGTCACATGTATTTCTTAGCTTAGCTGTGGTAAATATATGTAATTATCAGAAAATTTTGTATGTGTAGGGGAGAGAACATTCATGAGCTTCTAGCACTATTACAGATGCCGTGTCTTTGTTTAGTACTAATAACAACTCTGTAATGTGGTCAACTTCAACCTCATGTTACACATACAGATGTTGGTGCTCAGAGTGTTGTACGAATGATAAATAACAATAGCACCCGAAAGCATGCCCAGGCTGCCTGACTCCAGAACCTTACACGAGGTGGAAGAAGGCCATGGTAGGTGGGGTGGGTACTGGAGCTAGTTCATATGAGGATGCAGTGAAAGAGTGGTGAACATGATCAAAATAACGACACTAGAGAGACCGAACAAGCACATCAAGAGCACAACAGTCAGAGGGAGAATCAAATCAGGTTATAGAGCAAAAAGTGGGGACTGAATGGCACAGGAATAGACTAGGAATGTGTGAAGGGGGTTTGGAGTGCCTGCTGCAAGCAGCCTGGGGCTGCAGTGGGCACAGGCAGCTTGGACAGTGGGACATCTTTGACTGAGAGGGTGCAAGGGGCTATGTACTATCCATAAGGCTTATTCCTCAGAACAGAATAAAACATGTTTTGATTGTTCTTTCCCCTTAACAAAATGTCAAATGTCACATGAACTAAACCAAGGGAGGGAGGTGGGATTGGCTGGGGTGAGGGGGAGAAATGCAGATGACTGTAATTGAACAACAATAATTTAAAAAATGTCAATCGCTATACATTTTTCAAAAACTCCCACAAATATTTCATATTCACAGTACTTTCTTCTGACCACACTATGCAAAATGAACTCCCCCCTCATCCAAGCTCCCAAGGAAGTTGTACGTGACTGTTTCATGATTGCTGGTGTGACTGCTTCCCTTGCTACAAGAGCAATCCACAGGCAGAGATGATGTCTCATCACCTTCAGACCCACAGAATAAAATGTGGACAAAAACTCCAAAATATCTATAATCATATTAAATGTAAATGGTATAATAACCCAATTAAAACTCGACAATGTCAAATAGATAAATAAAACAAAAGTATACCTTTCTATGAGACCCACCATAAATATAAAACATAGGTTAAAGAAAAGAATGGAAAAAGATATATTATACAAACACTAGTCAAAAGAAAGCTGGAGTGTGAAAAGACAACTGAAATTAACTATTAAAGTGGACAGTCTAGAGGTAAGGGCCAAAACCATATTTCTGGAGGCCTGTATTTAAGAAGGCATTGAAAAATGCTAAGTCACTCCCATCTTTAAACAGAGCTCCCTGAATCCTCTGAATACTCCACTCCCATGACTCACACTTAACAGCTAAATCCTTGAGATAGCTGGTTAAATTCAATGATTTTTTTTGTCAATTTCCAGTTATTTATCCACCACTTATTGAAAGAGTCTCTGCTAAGGTTACCAAGGGCCTCCATATATCAAATCCCAAGGCCATTTTCAATCCTCATTTCACTTCCTCTTCAGCAGTATATTACACTACTGACATGTCACCCTTCTTAAAATACTCCAATCTCACTCTGGCTGGGTGGCTCAGTTGGTCAGAGTGTTGTATTGATATACCAAGGTTGTGGGTTCAATCCCCAGTCAGAGCACACATATGAATCAACAAATGAATGCATAAATACATTGAACAACCAATCTCTCTATCTATCTCCCAAAAAATCAATTAAAAAGAAAGACTTCAATCTCATAGCATCATACTTCCAGGGTTTTCCTCTTACCTCTTTGCCTGTTCCTTCCCATCTCCTTTGCAGCCTTATCTTCTTCTGCTCAAGCATTATATGTTGGAGTTTTTCAAGGTTCAGTCTTTGGCCCTTTTCTGTCCTAACTTTATAAACTGTCCCGATATCATGTCATTCTTGCTAACAGCTACAAGTTCCATCCGTATGATAATGACTTAAAGTTCATATATCCATGGAGCATCTTGCTTAAATTCCATATCAAGCAGCTTTCCTGACAGCTCCAGTTTGATGTTTCGAAAGTGCCTCAAATTCAACATACTCAAAACTAAACTCACAATATTCTTTCCTGTTATATTGCTTCTCTCTTAGTAAATGAGATCATTGATCCATTTTCAAAAGCAAAAATCCTACAATTGTCTGACATGCTCCCTGAGTTTGTTCTTCCCATCCAATTGTTTCTTCATACCACAGCCAAGGTGGTCTTTTAAAAAAAGCAAATCTGAGCATGTCACTCAGTCTTTAAAGTTTTACCTTGAGTTTTCCCTTTCTCTTAAAACAAAGACAACAAAGTCTGACTGTTCCCCTCTCTATGCACTGTTCTTCCCTCATATCCTTGCCTTTGGTCTCTTCCTTCCAGGCACACTGGCCTTTCTCAAGTTCTTCCATCAGAGTCCTCGAAGATGCTCCCACTCCCCTCTCCCTGATCTGAAACTCGACTCTCTCCCACCCCTGGGGAACTCCTGCACAGTCTTCAGATACAAGTTCAAGCATCGCTGACCCAGAAAAGGCTTTACTGATACCAACGAGGCTAACGTAACCTCAGCAGTATAACACTAACCACCAGGCTCAGAGTCAGCACAAAGAAATGTGCATTTCAGAGAAAGGCTAGAATAACTTCCAAATACTTATTTTAAACATTTTTGTTTAAAATAAGCAACTGAAATTAAAAATTTTGTTTAGTCTTAAATGAGCCCAAATTTCATCATGGGCTAAAATTTTAACATGTAAAATGACTGCTGAGACTGAATTTTAATCATGTAGATGAATCACAACACACATTTTAGCTAGGCATGTATTATGGATAAGTCTAGTTTTCTACAGAGAATAATCACATGTTCTAATTACCATTTTGGTTATACGCATAATTAATAATATTCTGTCTTAATGGGACACACTGAGTCCTCAGACAGTTGTGAGCTTTAACAGCGTACGCTGCCGAACCTGACTGTCAGTGGCACTGCCAAACAGAGGGGTCTTGACACAGTGTTTTAGCACCGGCAACAACACGCATGTCTTTATACATGATGCAATGGGAAATTAATTGCTTCTCTTCCTTCAGAATTTTCTCCACACTAATAATTTTATATTTCTTGATTGATCATTTACCCTAAATTATATGTATTGGCAAGTTATCTTATGACCAATAAATACACAAATGTAAATGTGACCCAGGATCCAAAGAAGAAAAGAATATTGCCGGACTTACTGATTGTAAGCTTTCATTTTCACGTAAACAAGCTGTGTGAAGTTCTGATTTCAAAGTTGCAATGTGACTTCGATGAGATGTCATTTCCTTCTCTAATGTAGCAATTCTAGTGCTTGCAAGCTGGTAGACATCTGTGAAACTCTTAATCATAGCCTAAAGAAATAAAAATAATGTCACATACAATTCCAATAAAGCTGTCCCCAAAGGAGAGTTTCTGTAATTTGAGTACAAAATCATTAAATTTTTTAAATAAACTACTTTTCATCTTTTTTAAAAAATAACAAAGCTAAATCTCACATTTTAGATTGAGAACAGTGACTATTTTAAGAAACTTTGGAAGAAAATAATTGAGACTTCTTTTCCAGACTATTTATTTAAATTAGATGTACTTTGATCTATTGTGCTTAAATTTTAGAATACAGTTTATAAAGATGGCATACTTACTTTCTTTGTAAAGCTAAATTCAAGTTGTAATTTGACCTAAATTTAAATCTTAAGGCACACAACAGATGGATATATAAGCAAAATATTTCAAAATGAGCTGAATTAGTAAAATTTTCTTTTAAATTTTTAAACCACCTTTAAAAAAAGGTTTTAAACAAAAGGAGCTGAAATAATCCTGTGATTTTTTAAGAGTAACTAATATCATTCCTATATTGTAAGGAAAACATAATTACATTCATTCATATAACAGAGAAGTGCCTTTGTATTATACTATATATAATAAAATAAATAATACAAGCAAGTGTTGGTAACTTTTTCTCTCCCCTAAATAGGATAATACTTTGGGGATTGTTGGACCTCCATATTACAGAATAATCATATTTTATAGACTTTCTCTTCTAAAGCAACTTACAGTGAATTTTAAGTCCAAGAATATTATTACATACTTTTTAAGTCTTCCAAAATACTTCAAACACAGCAAAATAAAATCAAACATTTCTGACACATTCAAATATAATGTTATATTATTTACAAGAAAAAAATGTTCCAGTCACAGTCACAACTTAGTACACTGGTAAAAAGTCTGAAAATTTCCAAATTTCGAAGAGTCTAATTTGGGATAGCTTTGAGAAACTAGATATTTGAGCAATTCCGAATGTATATGAAGTAATAATTTGGTGAACAAAGATAAGTTTCAACACACACAATGTCTGAGAAACAGAAGTAGGTTAGCATTTGTAGGTAAGGGATAAAAACTTCACACCTTTGAGCCAAATAAATTCCTATTTTCCGTCAAATATACAGCTCAGACACTACCTCTTTCAAGAAGCCCCTTTTGAACCCAAAGGCAGTATTAACTTCTGCTCTGGTTTTCTGTGCATCCCTGATGCTTGCTTCATCTATTACAGGTATTGCTTTAACAGAAATGTGTTAGTTTACATGTTTCTCTTCACTAGACGAAGAAGCTCCTGAAGCCTGATATTGTGCCTCAGCATCTCTGTATCGTCAGGGATGGTGGTGGCCCATGGTAAGAACTTGTTTGAATGAATGAATAAATGAGATGCAAAACCACAAGCTGAAGCCACATGCTGGCATAAAATACGTTATAGAAAAAATTAAAATGTTTGGGAAAATATAATCTTAAAACTCTAATAAATAAAGCATTAACCATACTTTGTTCAAGTCAAAAAAAAAAGAAAACAGAAACAGAGTTCTCAGCAAAAAGGATGGAGTACACAAAAGTGAACTCTATTGTCCACACTAACCATACATGGTGTGACCTCACGTTTAGAAACGTCTCACATGTCCTAACCTACCTTACTTTGAGTAATTTCCAGGTAAGCTTATAACTAACACAAAATACTTCCCTAGGTTTCAAAAGTTTGTAAAAATATGGAACTATAAAATCAGATCTGTTCCTTCCTATGCCAAGTCTCTCTCCACTCTTACCAATTCATTCATCTTCACTGAGATAATGGCCCAGGAATCACCAGCCCTGTTTCTATTCTTCTCTTTTTCCTTTCCTTTCTTGTCTTCTTTTTTGTCCTCACTGCCACTTCCTTGGCTTCATGTCGTTGGGCAACGCCATGCCATCTATCTGAGCCCCCATCCCTTCTTTGCATAAAATGGGAAGGAAGTCATTTTCCTGCCTATTTCCAAAACTATTGTAAAGTTCAGATCGTTAAAAATCTAATGTGAAGGCATCCTCTTCCCTAATATGAGAAAGCCCTCAAAAAATGAAATCCACCAAGTGTCACTGGAGCATTACTGTTCTGTATTTGTGATATAGCAATGCGTCCATCTGATTCTGAATCCCCACGCTCACCTCTCACACCACACATGGCTGAACGTGTAAGAATCAAATGGCAGAAGTGCACTGCTGATTCTACTTATTAAATTCTGACACATGTTTTAATCCTATCAATTATACAAAACCTCTAATTGAAATTTTGGCTAGAAAATAACCAGCTTCTCTGAATCATTCAATTTTGCAGTAAACTAATATATGACATGTTTTTTTTAAATTTTAACAAATACATTTTATACTAAATATATTTTATATTTTTAACAAAGGCTCAAAACATTATGATGTTAGGAAATTTGCTTTGAAACTTTTTATGTGCACATACATAAATTTTTATAAACTTGGATCATTTTTAGAAAAAAGTTTATAATTCTGGAAATATTTCCAAACAACAATTTTCATAACACTTTCTCTATAAAACTCCTTCAATAGAGCAGTAAGGATTTTTCTATAAATGTCACTTCACCTTGATGTGGCAGCATGTATTTTATATGAGGAGAGTTTTAAAAATATTTTCTAGATAGAATGCTTTTTGGCAGTCAAATGCCATCAAAGAAAAGGTCTATAGATTTGGAACCTTTCTCTGTTTGTTAAAGATAACCCCATAATTGATACTCAAGTTCAAGAATACTTTGTGGCACTTTTTCACAAGAAAAATAGCAAACTTATATAGAAGATTTAGAAAACTTCTAATCTCATTGTAAACTATTGTAAAAATTATACTATGTAAAGTAATTTAACCCATAAATTCATTTACCCCTACAGGATACGTAACAGTTCATGTTGAAATACAAAGAAAGTAAATAATGAATAAAGATGCCACTCACAGACCCTCTGCTTTGTGAAATGCTCCCATCTTTCCCTTAAAATACCCATAGAAAACATTAATGTTGAAAAAATGGACCAAGTGAAGGCACCAGTGTCAATTCATACCACAGAATAAAAATTTTATGTCTTACTTTATTTTTTTAAAGGCCCATCTATTGTCTGGCATACCCCTGGAATATATTTGGTCTCCAAAGTGAGTTAAAATGGGGAAAAAAGAGAGAATTTTCACATACAGGTTTCATTTTATATTATATTTAGTTCCTTTAATCGTCTTCACTTTTAGAGCAGTTTTAGGCTCACAGGAAAATGGAGCAGAGAGTACAGTTCCCACACGCCCCCTGCCCCGTGCACACCCACAGCTCTCTCCACGGTCAGCACCCTGTGCCAGAGTACATTTGTTACCGCTGCTGAACCTGTGCTGACGCATCGCCTCCCCAAATCCACACACTAGATTAGGGTTGGCTCTTCGTGTTGCACATTCGGTGGGTTTTGACAAATAGACAATGACACGTACCCACCATTATACCTTGCAGAGAAGTTTAACTGCCAAAAAATCCTCTCTGTTCATCCTCTTCACCTGTCCATCCCTCCCAGCCTCCAATCCCTGGCACTCACTGATCTTATTACTGTCTCCACAGCTTTTATATTAACTTTTTAATCGTTCTCTTAAAAATCTTTGAAAACTCTCCATTTTTTCTGCTTTATGTTCTAGAACTTGCTTAACCATAATACATGTATGTAAGTTCTAAAGGAATAAATATACACATACTGGGGATGCTGGCTCAAAAATGAGAGTAAGCAACCACACACTCAGAGAGCACTCCTCTGCATCACCTGGAGACTAAATGGAGGAGTATTCCCACTGAGGTACGTGGCTCTTCCCTTAGTGGCGATGAGGCAGGTGGCAGCAGCTGGGTTTGTCCCCAGAGACCAAAGGAGTGAGTTACAACCCTAGAATCAGAGAAGCAGAGCAGGGCCTCAGGAGCCTCCATGTCGGGGGAACAGTCTGCTAGCCCACAGGGCCTGGTAGTATGTACGTCCTGCTTCTTTACCTCACAGCCAGATGCAGGTTCCAGTCATCAGAAACCTCATCGACATAAGCACAGAAGCAACACCCCACTCCAGGATACCAAATCCGTATTGCTGCATAGCAGATTACCAAAAAATTGAATGGCTTAAAACAATACAAATCTAGTATTTTGTTGTTTCCATGGGTCTAGCATGGGTTAGCTGGGTCGTCTGCTCAGGGTCTCGCCTGGCTGGAATCAAGGTGTCAACTGGAGCTGTGACCTCATCTAAGACTCAGAATCCTCCTGCAAGTTGTTGGTAGAGTTTAGTTCCTTCAGGTTCTAGAGCAAAGGTCTCCATTTACTTGCTGGCTGTCAGCCAGGGTCACTCTCAGATCCTAAAGATCATCCCCAGGTCCTTGCCAAGTGGACCCCTCCTTTCTCAACATGGCTGTTTCCTTCCTTCCAGGCCAGCAGGAAAGCAGCTCTCCAACACTTCACCTTCTTCTAAAAGGCTCATTTGATTAGAACAGGCCCACCCAGGATAATTTCATATTTAGTGGTCTTGCACACCCTCAAGAGTAGGAAATTGCACAGTACACCAGGGGGAATAGTCTTGTGGGCCATGTTAGAACTCTGATTACCACAACCTAAATCATATGTCCTAATAAAAACTCAAAATTGGTCACAGATTTAAGTGTGAAACATAAAACCAGAAGTTTTAAAAGAAAATATAGAGAAAATCTTCAGCATCTAGGACTTGATAAAGAGTTCTAAGACATGATACCAAAAGCATAATCCATAAAAGAAAAAAATCAATAAATTGAACTTCATCAAAATTTAAAACTTTTGCTCTACAAAAAGTCTTGTTACAAAGATTAAAAGACAAGTTACAAACAGGGGGAAATCTTTGCAATATGGACACCTGACAGGGAAAGTATTTACAACATAGATGCCTGTCTATATTTGCTCACTGACTGTCACAGCCACACCGGGTACGCTGTGGCTACAGTACAGCCTGTAGCCTCAAAGGAGTTAGTGCAATCTGAGGGGCATATATACTCAGCTCAACTTTCCACTCAACTTTCCACCAGCCCTGGCTGGTGTGGCTCAGTGGATTGAGCGCCAGACTGCGAAGTGAAGGGTTGCCAGTTTGATTCCCAACCGGGCACATGCCTAGGTTGAGAGCCAGGCCCCCGGTAGGGAGTGCACAAGAGGCAACCACGCATTGATGTTTCTCTCCCTTTCTTTCTGCCTCCCTTCCCTTCTCTCTAAAAATAAATCAAAAAAATCTTTTTAAAAAAAGTCAATCCCACATATGCACTGAAGTACACCAAGCAGTGAACCCCATATTCTACCATCAGGTATCATCAAATGAGTTGGAAAATATGTGAGTCAATAAATCCTAGGCTTGATCACCTTGCTCAAATGTATTCTCACTTCCTCCATAGTTTCCGTGCACTGAGGCTGCCATAGTTCTAACGACAGTTACAATGTACCAGACACCACATTATAAGTTTTGCATATTCTTCTAATTCAGGGAATAACCCTGTAAGACTCATATTATCTCTACTGCACTTTGTTTGTTTGTTTGTTTGTTTTTGACTGTCTATTCTACAAAGTTTCTCAGTGAAGTCAGCAAAATTAATCTAGGCCCTCCAAGTTTCATAGAACTGCACAGCTAGTCTATCACAACATTCATATGTGTCCATTTAATCCATGCGCTCTCCTCTACTGATTGAAAACGGTATAAAAGCAAACCCATCTTGAATTTTGCTGTGAAACCAGGATTTCAAAGATCTCAAACTCAATTGTTATACAACATTAATTCTGAGCTACCAGTTTTTGCTTATGTAACCTAAATAAATATTTTCCCTCACGTAAAAGAACTTCAGATGATTTCTTAGGAATCTCATCCACCTATGGAATGGGCTAAATAAGCATTTGTAACAAATTAATGAATCTCTGTTCTATCCAAAGATGTCATATATTTCTATACTCCCCCCAAAATAAAATTCTAGAAAATGTAATTTGAAAGAAGGCTGTAAGGTTATTTTAGTGAGAAAAATTAAATTAAGCTTACAAATTATAGTGAATCTATTATCCACACAATAGATTCTGAAAAAAGAGAAAACTTGGAAAACAACTTCTGCTGTATTTCACTGGCTTATGTGTGGAATGGCAACGTGTCAAGCACCTACAGCAGCGTGACTCAAGGGCCTGATCGCACCAGGGAGACCTCAGAAGCAGGACATCAAGTCAGTGATGTCCCAAATCCCACCCACACAGGAGTGGTTCATCTGACACACAAACTCTGAATGAGATCCGTGTACATTGTACATCTGTATAGAAGGAACAGGATTCCAAGAAATTATCTTTCATTTTTACCTACTAAGATTGGAGAAGGCTTTTATCTTGCCATATCTGGAAAATTTTCTGGCAGAAAAAATGAGCTTTCCTTTATGTAAAACTAGGATTTTGGTGAACCAAGTTCCCCCCTCCATCTCTCACACAAGATGTTGTCTCATTCCTGGACAGTTGATTTTTGATCCTAAATGTTCTAGGGCAGGGGTATCAAACTCAGTTTCACCGGAGGCCACATCAGCCTTGTGGTGGCCTTCCAAGGGCCGAAATAATTTTAGGACTGTATACATGTAACTACTCCTTAACTGTTAAGGAATTCAAATTACATTCGACCCTTGGAAGGCCACCACAAGGTTGATGTGGCCCCCGGTGAAAATGAGTTTGACACCCCCATTCTAGGGGTTTGTGTGCAGTGCTAGAACTGCTGTTTTCTTTAGCGACTGGTCTGGCCCACTACTGTCCACTTAAGATCGTGCACTCCCATTCACTTAGTAAAGGGCACAATTAAAAATGTGTGACTAGATATTTGAGGCAATGTGCATGCAGATACTGAAATGTTTTTTTGTGTTGATGGTGACAATGATAATGACAGTAAATTTCAAGTTACTAGAAGAAAAAACTTAGTTGCAAATGTACAACTGAAGACAAAACAGATGTGATGCTGCATATAGTTCAGGTGTGTTTCTTTTCCTTGGTGTTATTCTATGTAGGAAAAAAAGAACCAAAGTTCATCTTTGCCTTTTTGCCATTTGCAATGGTCCTGGACTTGACTTATCGCATCACTCAAGAGTTTATTGGTACCACTTTGAGGGATGTAAATATAGCAGCTTTTCAGGTATGAGAAGGAGCCTCATGGGAAACCATATTCAGCAGAGTTGCAGAATACTTTTGCAGCAGATTTTTTAAAATGCTGTTTTCTTTATAACACATTTAGACTCCTAACTTTTTTCTCCTCCACTTAGCCATGGCACATACAACTTAAATTTACCAAAAACAAGACCAATTATTTTTCTAATGTGTTATTTCCAATCAGAATTGAATCCAAGCCAATCATGAGGCTAAGTGCAACTTCTAAGCTGATGGTGATCACTGATCTTATTATGCTAAGGGTTACAATAAAGACCAAAGGTATAAAAAGTGTTATGATGGTTTCCTACAAGAATATGGAAAAGGGATCATCAAAATAATCAGATATTGGAAACTACTACATGTGGACATGAAGCCATATAAAGGAACAGCAATCTTAGAAAATTCTAAGAGGAATGAGTTTCTCAAAAGTACTGTTAAATCAACAATAATATTAGTAATGAGAAAAGAAGGAGGAGAAACTACCCTGCTTTAGGGACTTAAAAATTTAAGCAATATACAAAATGTTCATCATATGGTGAATTCTAGAATTGGCATTGGATTCATTAATCTGTTCCAAAACAAACCCTGACAAAGAAAGAGTTCAGTGAATGCAGTTACCATTTCTTGAGCACCTTCTATGCCTTGACATGAATGCAGTTTTATAATGGAAATTATTAGATGGCTTTGGAGTCTGTTGGCACAGAGATAAGAGTTAGTATGGTATGAGGTCACAGATGAATTTTTGAATTCAATTGTGATGGTGTGCACTGGAATTCAGACAATCCAGTTTTGCTCAAATGTCAAAATCTTAACATCTGGCACTGATGTGTGGAACTGTTTCTATCAACCTCTGATCCTTAAGCGCACAATCCCTGTATATTAGTTACTTCGACTATTCTCTAGTTCTTCTCAAGTAATAAATACACCTGTGCAGGGTGATTTGGACTCCTCACCACAAAGAGGGGAAATTTCTAGTTATATTAAGTAAAGTATACACAAATCTGAGCACAGCCTTTTTTTCTGGGGCAGAATGTGTAATTTCTAATCTTTATACTTTCCTTGCAAAATAGGAATTATTTAGCACAGTTTTACACACAAAGCTACTGAGGCTCAGAGTCCATAAATAGCTCTGTCTAGAGCGCACTGCTAGTAAGTGGCACAGCAGGAAATCAGGGGTCCATCTGATTCAAAACTCCCTGCTCTTTTTCTGAATGTGCATGCAGTTCTGCCTTTTAAAAAAGGCCACAGCAGCCCTGCCAGGTAGCTCAGTTGGTTGGAGCATTTTCTCATACACCAAAAGTTTGCAGGTTCAATTCCCAGTCAGAGCACATACTTAGGTTGTGGTTCAATTTCCAGCTGGGGAACATATAGGAGGCAACTGATGAATGTTTCTCTCTCTCACATTGATGTCCTTTCTCTCTTTCATTCTCTTTCTCTCTCAAAAATCAATAAACATACCCTTGAGTAAGGATTTTTTTAAAGTGTCACAAAAAACCATCATTGTTTACAAAAATAGTAATTAAATACAAAGGGCACAGTAGATGAAAATCAGTTCATTCATTAATGTATTCAACATATATTATTGAGTTAATTTATGGTCTAGGTACTGATGGTACAGTAGTAAAGAAGACCAAGCCCTTTCCTCATGGGTGTTACATTCTAGGGAGAGAGGCATTAGACAAATATACCAGGTCTTGAGCTATGAAGGGAAATAATGTAGTTAAATAAAACTAACAAAACAAGGTTAGTGATACCTTCAGGCTCTTTCCTGATCTTCCCCGAAGGCCCACAGCACAGACGTTAGCACTGGATGGGGACCATACTCGTGCCTGTTTTGCTCCTCTCGTATTAGAGATGAACATTTCAGGTTCTTTTTATTTTTTATTTCCCCCACCCTGAATGCATGTTTGTCCTCTATTATTGCAATCATCTGTCAAGCACAGGGCTGGACACATACTTGTTCAGCTTAACAAAATTACCAACATGTAATATTATGGGTACGGTTCTTCATTTTAGAGTTAGTGAGACTTTCAATCCCAATAACAACATGGACTGTACTGAGAGTGCCTATTTATTCTCTTTAGAGGATTTTGGGGCTTAACAGAGTGCACTTTATAGTCCCACAATCTCTTTCTGACTCAATCTCTGTGGAGAGGAGCAGAGTGATAACTGGCACTTCCCACCTCACTGTCTCATAACCCACCTATAAGGCCAATGCTCTAATTAAATTTGATGGTGTACCAAAGACACATCCCAACTTTCATCTTTTGGGGGTTCAGTATGCAAACTGTCTTAAAGGAGTATCGTTAGTACAAAGAGAAAAGTTATAGAAATAAACAGCTTACAGGCTGACAGCTGTCCACTACCGAAGGAACACTGCTCAGTCCATCGTCTGAGTACTCACACCTTTCAGAAAGTGCAATGATCCAAGCCACCGAAGCAGAGGAGGTACACACACACACACACACACACACACACACACAGTTGTATGCTTCGCCTTTCCTCTCTCACATAAAGCCGTTAGCTTTATTCACGAACCTCAGCAAATGACATCCATAATCGGCATCTTTACACTAATTTAAACAAAGTTTCTAAAAAGCATTTAGCTGAAATTATAAGAATCTGATGCACTTGTCTGTGGTTTAATTACACCCAATATGAACAACTTCAGTATACCTAAAGAAAAGCAAATCAGTGCAGAGAGAAAATATTTTCTGCTTTTATGAAAAGCTAATTTTTATTACCATGACTCCATTCTGATTCTGATATATCAGATTGGTTTGGGAATCCACAGGCTTCAGTCAGGGTTATCTACTTTTAATCCCTATAATCTCTGATGTATAACAAAATTCACTGAAGCATGCTAAACTACATCTCTGAAAAATATTGTTACTATATTGTTTTTAAAAAACAAATTGGTTCTAAGATGTTCCTGATATTCAACTAAATCAATGAACTCACTTTTGCACATTATGAAGGAACAAGTACTATTTCCATGAAGCCCCGCAGAGAGCACAGTTTACTCACAGCGTCAGAGCCTTGGCAGCTGAAAAAGTCCTGCCAATCATTTTGTTCAACCCCTGTTTGCAAATGAGTCCACATTTGCAACAGAGCTTGAACTGAATGAACTATCTAGGAGCTGAGACTGAAACCCAGGTACTTCCCGTCTCTATTTTCTGGAAATAACATTTACAGGACAGAGGAATTTTAGCTATATAACCTTCAAGGCCACTTTGATGCCACCTCCTCTATGAAGCCTCTACTAATTTTCCCAGCAATAACGAATGTCATTCTACTCTAAAAGCCATGGTACTTTGTCTACACCTCTCCTATAGCAATGACGCTTTCCACATCACATCACTTTGAAGTTTCATACCCCCCTTCCAAAGATTCCTGAGTCACCTCAGTGTCCCAGAGCATAGCACAGTGCCTTGAACTTGGCAAGTGCTCAGTATATCACTGAATGGTGTTAGCTACATCCAAAGCTATATGATCAAGACAGCAAGCCATTTTATTTTTTAAAACCAATTTCCTGGTTAAATACTCTCAAATGACATTTTTATTTTTCCTCTAGAATAAAGAGAAAACCTTGAAGCAAAGGACGTTATGGGTCCTAAGCCTCCTATGGATCCCCAGGTGTCAGGGCCATGAACGCCAGTCTGGCCCTCAGACTCCCAAGTGGCTTTGTTCTCCTTACCTCCGTCAGCTGCCTGGATGCCAGGAGACTGGCTTCTCCAGACCCTCTGAGAGTCTGCACTACCTTCTCTAGTGGGAATAAATTAGAAGGATAGGCTTTAAAAAAAAAGGTTAGCAGGTTAAGTGACAAGGAATTTCACCCATTCTGCTTCCAGGATATAAAGTAGGAAGGCCTCCCCCCCAAAAGAATGTCTCAGGGGATTTCTACAACGTGGACCAAAATTGTGCCTTTGGGTTGCAAACAGGTATCACACTCAAGGAAAAGAAAGCCTATTAGAGTCATATCTGAATTGCATATAAAACAACTGTTGAAGTCTCTTGGAGCTTTCAGGTGGCACAAACTGCTACACAATTCCATTATGACCCCCCAAAAAAGCAAGAGATAATAGATACTAAATTTAAATTTCACTCAAAAATACCATCCCACAGGCTGAATGTGCCTCACTATAAGAAAAACAAAGGCTCACATTAAAACAATAATGTTATCTGTGTGAAATCTATTTTAGAAAGCTGGTATGAAACCTTATTTGAACACCAGATGAGTTTTGGAGCTCAGGATTTTTTGGATTTGGGAAATACAGGGCATATACTATAAACTAAGTCATACCTGGGATCAGGGGCAGCACATTCTAATCCATCACGTTCTACAGCAAAACATTTCAACAGTTGCACTGAGGGGGATCGACTGAGAATAGGAAGGGCCTCACCTAGCTGCTTCTCAGGTTTTGCCACAACATTAGGTCAGGCCAGGTGTTGCCTCCAGCTCATCAGTTTTCTGAGCATTTTGTTGCTACCTATCGCTCAACGCTACCAAGAAATTTAACCTCTTAATTTGCATAAACTAAAAACTTGGTGATAACATAAAATACCCAAAACTTTAAAATAATATCTTTTCACTTGATGAAGAATCATAACCTTCCTCAACTCACACACACTATCTCGGTAATAAGAATCATGACTGCTGTCTGCCGGGGGGTTGGGGGGGGGGAGGTGGTTGTGAAAGACCCTGTACTAAGTGTCCCCAAAAGACTCGTTGTCCTGTTTTGTCCTAAGGCATAATTTAACAAATGTACAAGGTTAAAACATGTGCTTTAATTTCCTCTTCAATTTTAGAACATGGAGTTTCTTCTTTTAGATTTCAAATTGTGTGGCAAAATCCTTCTACCAAATAATCATTCAACTACAGATCTCAGGTGTGAGGACTTTGTAAAACTTTATTTGCAAATATAGAACTTGTGCCACTTTTAAATATGTCTTAGATTTCTTCAGCGTCAATTTGCTAAACCCCCAACCACAGGACCAGAACCCAAGCACTTTCTTCACGTCAGGGCTCCTGTTTTCTATGCTCTCCTTTTAAGCCTAATGAAACCAAGCCAGGTTCATTTTGACTATTACGCATTACAGACTCTGAATAAAATATTGTCCTACCACATTGAAGCAAATCTATTTGCTCGATGTGAGTCCAATAGCCCTCACTGAGGAAAGAAGTTAAAGTATTAATATTTCATGTTTTTTTCAGCAAGATACTTCTTAAGTTAGTCTCCCACCCCCAAAAGTTACACCTCTTTCTAGTCAGCACTATGAGACTTTTGGCCACTGAAAAAAAGGGCGGGGTGGGGCGGTGCTACTACTACTATTAATAGAAGGCTCCAGAAGTGAAAAGCATTTAAACCTTCAAAATTACTCACTCTACATTTCATTGGTTACTTAATATGCAGCACTTATGCAACCTCAAATAAAATATTTTTTAAACTGTCATTCTGACAACTGCAAGTTTAAATAAGTGGGGAGAAAAAGATTTACTATCATTTGAAAAGATATAGGATCACTTTTAGTTCTTTTTCAATTCAGTTCTCTCTCTCTCTCTCTCTCTCTATACACACACACGTATGTGTGTATGTATATATATGGTATGTAGCTTAATATACAAACATAACACACCCTTGAGAGTAATAACAGTCTAATAAAATTTAAGGCATCTGTGAAATTACAAGAAATTACTTTTGTACCCAGTTTTAGACTGAATGATTTACTGCATTTCCCTTAATCCTTAAGTTGCATATTCATTGCTGTATTTTCCTCTAACTGCTGTCACTTAAATTGTCATGTAGAATAGGGCAAATCAGGGTCAGTTTATATAAGCGGCATCAATCTGAAGAACTTCATTAGTCTTTATTTCAAGGCATTATGCAAAGAAAACTGACATTAAGAGAGCCTTAACTGACAGCAAATGAAATCAATCAGCAAATCACTAGGCCATAATAAACTCACTCAGTTTGTAGATAACCCTTCCTTCCCCAGGTCTTCACTATTCATCCATCAAACCCTCTTTTTGTCCATGTAGCTAAAATGAAGAGCCATTCTGCTGTAGCACTTGAAAGTTCAAGTGCTCACAGGCTTTAGTCTCTCAAAAATACGCATTAAAAGATATTATCTAGTAAGGTTATTCTTACACTTAAATAGGCCTCAAAAAGAAAAAAAGATAGAGAAAGGGTCAAATTTGGGATTTAATCTTTGCTTCTTAACATTAATGACAAAGAAATTATGTTCATATTATTCAGCAGCTTATCTGCTTTAAGCTAAATGAAACTAAAAGTTATAACCAAAAAAAAAAAAAAAAAAGGCAGATCTGTACATTCCTGTTTTGTGATTGTTTTTGTTTGTTTTTTACTACGTATGTCTCAAACATTTCACCTACAGGCAAACGTCATCACCATCTCAGAGCCGGAATGTGAAGTCAAAACACAAAATGGAAACACAGTAGTAATGCTCCAGTTACTCTGTGTGGTAATTATTCAGGAGGAGTCTATGGCAGGCATTCGCCTGAGTGTTTGCAGCGGTTTTGTACTGAACTGTAAGGAAATGCTGAAGTTGTGGACCATTTTTTATTCTTTTGATTGTACATGTTGCCATTGAAATGAACCTTGTATCAAACAGGTCAAGAGTCAAAAACCTCTGAGAGTCAAACACTAATGTATTCCTCAATATATTTAGGTCACTGTCCCTGTCCCTAAGCTTGTCTGCAGTTCAATCCAACATAGCTTATATTAATTTAGCACTTTACAGTACAAAAAACACACTCACATGCATGCCATCTAATGTCCCCACAAGCCTATGAGGGAGAGCGTGGAAGACAGGCGGCACTGACCCCACTCGGAGATGAGGAAGTGGGCTCGGTGCCGGGGACTGACCTGCCCAGGGGGCTGGATTGCAGAGCCGGGACTTCAGTCCAGGCATTCTGACTCTCCACCAGGCTTTCTCCAATCCTACGCTGCTTGCCCCTTCCCCCGAATAGAATTATTTTATAGCTTCCAAATACCATGCTCTTAAGAAAGTGATTCTCATTCTTATCAACATAATGTTTCCAGAAAAACTCAATGACGTACAGAAAATTGCACAGATTCTTGGTTGCCAACTTGCCTATCATCTGGTTTACTTGCTTGTCTTTTAAAAAGGCAAAATTCTCAACCTGAAATAGAAAACCAAGCAAGCTTACACCTGACCAAGGAACATTTATATGCCAAATATTTAAAGGAAAAAAACAATTAAAAAACATCTATTAATGCTGTTTAATTTTCAAACCTCTTCCATGCACGTTATGTGATCATCACAGTTGCCCCAAGATGCAACAGGGAAGGGCACCGTCACGTCCACGTCAGAGAGGGGAAGCTGATGCGGGAGAGTTAAGGGCCGAGAGCTCACAGCAAGTAGTGACTCTAGGGCAGAGCTCCAGTGGCACTTCCGGCTCCACCAGGATGACTCATGTTTCATCCTTCACAAAGACAGACAATGCTGGGTTCCATGAGAAAAAGACAACAGTTAGATAAAATGATGAGAACTCCTGCTACCTGTGTAATTTGTACCTACAGGGGAAGGATCTCATATGCTCTGTGACCAACCCTATTACTTTCGGGTACAGTCGCATAACCTCGTCAGCCTGCCATGCGACTGACTCTGCTGCCAGTTTATTTTCTTCCTAACAGTCTTCCTTATAATAAAGAAAAGAAGAAACAATAAAAAGGCGGGCACTTTATGACTCATGCCTAGTTTTTAAAGAATTCCTATCAGATTTCACTTAGTGTCAGCTCATGACTGACACCAGTCAGGCCACACGGAGTAACTAACTCACGAACACGCCCAGCTGAGTGAAGGGGGAAGGGTTGTGAGGGTCCTCAGTGCGAGAGCCTGTGGAGCAGGAGCTTTATGCAGACGCATCTCCTTGCCCTCATATGTCATCCTATCATTTTCAAAAGGCAAAGAGAGATGGAAGTCCCAACGGAAAAAATTAAAAACCTGTTGTTTCAGATGACTACATGCTGCGATAAAGCCCACAAGGCAGGATGTAAAATGTCTCACCTGCTAAACGTATTTTTAAAAAAACTTTTTTGAACTCCTAGCTTTAACAGATATTTCTTAGAAGTCTTAGTTATCAGGTAGGTGCCCAAGACTGTTTTCACAATATATGTGAAAAAAATACTTTTTTTACAGTGAATCTTTTAAAATGAAATATGAAGACTAAGAAAACAATGGTACCATATATCACCCGGTAAAATATCTGAAGCAAAAAAACATAATTTTACACTTTTACTCTCAAGACTCTTTCCTAAAATTCTGATTGATGTACCCCCTCCCACCTCCCGCATCACCATCACCACCATCAAAAACAGTGCACATCCGATGGGCAGAGGGAGGGAAGAAAGGAGGAGGGAGGGTGAGAAGACGTGTTGATACCAAAACTGCCTAATGACGGACATGCTAGGCCAATTCTGCAGCAAAGTCTCCCTGTTCATGAAAAACAAAAATATTAAGAGAAGATACAGATTGAGGACAACAAGGCAAAACTCACAACGACTATAACCAATGTGTAAATTCTACTGCTTAATTATTTAATAATTATCATCGCAATCTGCAATACATCCTTAGCACTAGTCCTTCTGTGCACATTAACACCTTAACCCACACAACACTTCGTTCCCTCCAGCATCACTGACAACACTGTTACCAGGAAAGTTTGAAGAAATAATGTATGCTCGTGCATTATGAAATCTTCAGAAGAGAACTCTAAAATTTTAACTAGCAAATAAAAATGTCTTTCAGGCAGTATTACACATCAGAAAAATGTCATTTACTCTCCCAGGTGTCAACAACAAAAATAATACACTAATTTTTATATTCATCCTCACAGGAGGCCTCATGAGTAGGACATTTAGATTCCTCATTGATACACTTTATATTTTGTGGAACCACAGACTACAGCTGTCCAGCAGCTAGACGACACAGAGGATGGCATTTCCCACCGAAATACATTTATTCCAGATGAACTGGATGCTAATTGTGTTCCCCTAACAAACAGCTCTTCTCTGGGAATTACTTTCCAACCCTTGAAGAAGGTAGCCTTTCAACTTTCTGTTTGATCCTACAACCCAATCCTCATCATTTTATTTTTAAATTAAAAGATATTTTGATTTTAGAATTTAAAGAGAATTATGCACACTCTCATAAAAAACAACTTTAGATAACCTCAAAATCTTTTTGATACCTTCATACAAAAATGATCCCACCTATCAAAAAGGTCAGATATCCAATAATCTCAAGCAGTCAAAGCACAGTCACGGACCCAGAAATAAATGTAAAAGACTACCTGTGAGACAAACAGCTGTCACAAAATATACTCTTTACTTCACCATGGAGACTCTTAAGCTGAACCCTGTTAACTCAATAAATTAAGGGCCCAATGAAAATGAACATCTGAAAATTGGAGAAGACCTAATTACAAAAGGAAGATAAAATTTTCTGTTAGTATCAGAAAATGAAGAACCATACTCTCTAAAGGAAACTAAGGGACTCACAGAAGTCATTCAGGAGCACACTGAAACAGTCCCTTTCAGGGGCAGTCAGGGAATATGTGTCAAAAACCATGGCATGTGATTACTCTCAGTGCAGCATTTCCACTAATTTATTCTAAAGGAAAAGATAAGAGATTGTGCAAAAATTTTTGCAAAAGGATATGCATTGCCACCTTATTCATAATAACTAGAAAAATTAATAACTCAGATATCTATCAATAGAAAACTGATTAAAGATACTGTACTAGATGCATATAGTGGGATATAACTCAGTCCTCAACAATGAGGTAAATCTGCATTTACTGACAAGAAAGACACCTATGACATGTCATTATGTTTTAAAAATGTTTACAAAACAGCCTTGACCGGTGTGGCTCAGTGGGTTGGGCATCATCCTGCAAAATGAAAGGTTGCAGGTTTGGTTCCTGGTCAGGGCACATGCCTGGGTTGCGGGCTGGTCCCCAGTTGGGGGTGTGCGAGGGGCAACCAATCAGTGTTTCTCTCACACATGGATGTTTCTCTCTCTCTCTTTTGCCCTCCCTTCTCTCTCTAAAAATAAATGAAATCTTTTAAAAAGTGTTTACAAAATAGTGTGGCCCAATTATTGTTTAAATATATATAGATATATTATACACACATGATATATATATGAGTGTTTATATTTATAACTAAAAAATAACTAGAAAAACTGCAAGAATATATACCAAAATATTAACACTGGTTATCACTGAAGGGCAGAATTTCAAATGATCTTAATTTTCTTCTATGCTTTTAAGACTCTAATTTCTTATTGTCATAACCATGTACAGCCTTGATAATTTTTAAAAGCTAATTTTCAATATTAGCAAAATTTTATGAAGTTGTAGTGTTTAAAGGCAAATGGCACTAATACCTGAATACTTATACTGTTGTTATATTACAGTCTACATCTGTAATAATGAACCAGCATAATAAAAATTTTAAGTATATTATATTCCTTTTATGTAAAAAACAGCAGTTGACATATTCAGTAAGTGGCTGATTTCACATTTTAAAAATAATCAGGTATCTGAAAATTCACTTACATGATTGGGATAACATGAAGAAGAAAATATCTAAATAATACAATCATCTGCGTAAAGTTGCCTAACATTTCTTTAATTTCTAACTATGTCAAAAAAGGAGAAATTTCCTGTACAGCAATTGGAAGGCTGCTGCATTAAGTAGTGGAGACCACAAGTGAAAATTTACCAAGGGTGAGTATGATACTGTTATTTCCTGACAGTTTAGTAACAGATAATTATTTCTTCCTCCTACACATAAAAAATAAAAACAAATTCCCTTCAAGGTGCTCTTTATGATTTAACTTTATAAATACAACAAAATAGCTGGAAGAAATTTCTATGCCTGGAAAAGAAGTATAAATGTAAAAGAACGATGGTGCCCACAAAGTCGTGGGTATAACACATAACAAAAGAAGCATACCAAATAAGGGCTACGCAACAGCACGGCTGCTGGGTTAGGGCGATTAAAGGATTACTGTATTTATTATGGTGAAGACTGTTGTTTAAAATCTTCATAAATAAGTGGTTTCACAATGAAGCCTTACTAATGAAGTGTTTATAAACATATATTTATAAAATGTACCACTTCTAGAGGTATAGTTATTATGCTCTAAGCCTTTAATACCTTTTATGAGATGGTTTGGGGGACTTTTCCTTTTTAAATGAAATAAACCTAGAAGTAAAAAAATTGATACCCAGTCTCTCAAAGGCGCACACAACTTAGGCGATGCAGCTTCCTGAGTCAGCCTGCCCAGTGTCTGAAATCAGGCATTCCTTCACCCACACGCCCGAGGGCCTTCTCTGTGCAAGGCACAGTGCTGAGCTCTGAGGACGCAGTAGTGAACAGCAGCACAGTCCTGGCCACGTCAGTGGAGAGCTAACAAATAAATACTGACTGTTTACAATGTACCTGTCACTGTTCTGAGCACTTTAGATCTAGGAACCCACTATGCAGTTTAAGTAACTTTCCCAGTGAACCTCCGTGGGATTCCTAGCTCTCCACCATTTCCTCACAAATGAAACTGTACTCTACAGACAGACCCGACCTTTATTCTTTCCCTCCCAGCCGTCTCCTTCCTTTCTTTCTCTCTCTCTCTCTCTCTCCCCCCCCCCACCTCCCCTGCTCAGTGAAGGCTGTACGGGTTGGCCAAATGGTTCATACCCGATCACAACTGCTTGATAATCAGTGGGTGTGCTCTCACTGAACACTCCACTCCACCAGTGCTGAGTACAAAGCTAAACACTAAATATGCAGCTACACTAAGCACAAACATGCATATTTATATACTGTAAAAAGGTAGAAAGTAGAGTTCAACAATATTAGCCTGTCAAATGGAAACAAAATTTTTATTTGTGAATTTGTCTACATTACAGCATAAACTATGACCTACATCATACACAGATGCAGAAGGAATATTTTTGTAAATGTAGGAAAAACTCCACTAATAGATTTAAAGGGCTTTACTCTGACCATTTAACACAGGTGTCTAGATTTTTCAGTGTCAGGTTTCACCAGTTCAGGCGGTGCAGTCAAGTTGCTGATTTAGGAGAGGTATTGAAACTCTCTGATAGTTACTGTTTTTCAATTGTAAAATGGAGATAATGCCATCTACTTGACAGAATCATCATGAGAATTAAACAAAGTCATGTATTTAAAGAGCTAAGCATGATACCTGGTGCATAAAATGGTACTATTATTATAATTCAGATCATCAGTTAATACAGAGCCTCTCTTCTCAAAGTACTCAAAGCATGTCACCAGCCATGTGTGTGCAGGTGTGCGAGGGTGTGGGTGTCTCTACATGTCTGTGTAAAACACTACTATGGCCCAAATCATGTTCCCTTCTCTGCGTGGAATACTAAACTGAAATATATACCACTAAGTATTTAGGTATATAGTAAAGTGCACAACTATTTTTATTAGAACTTGGAAAAATAGTAGTTTGAAATATGGGTCTATGCATTTCCTTCTTGTCATTCACAAATGTCAAAACCATAAAGTTCATGGTTTGCCCCCCAAAATGGTATCCCTAGTATTTACTTTTTCTTTGTGGAGCATTAATTTGAGTATGAATAACAAATTAAATTAGGGTTTGGAACATGTAGAAAAAATTAATACAGCCTTACTTGGATTGACATTTGTCATAAACTAAAGAATGAAAAAATTTATTAAAACCTGAAAATGTGAAACACTGAGTTTTAAGAGACACTTATCTTTTAAATACAATTGAAAAATCTAGAGTGCTTCTGAACAAGGACAACCTCTTTTGAAATATCAGGCTCCTTATGGTTTAGATAATGTTCAGAGATTTTTCTGGTAAAGGCATTGGGCATTTTAAGGAAAATAAAGCAAATACTGAATGTTGTTTTTCCTAATTAAAAAAAAATTAACACTTTGGGGAAAAATGACACAGCAGTAAAGCATAGGAAGATACATGCAACACCTGAAAATTATTGTTTTGGAAAATAATTTTCTTTATTAAGTTATTCTTAACATTATTTGAGGTTTTATGACTTGATGCTTTGAGTTTCATAAATGAATTAACCAAGTTCACACAGATTACAATATTCATTAAAACTAAACATGAAAGGGCAAAATACTCTACACTGCCAAGTACAGCTCTAGATTTGTTGAAATTAAATAAATTACCATGTAAGAATGTTGGATATACTTGGAAATCAACATTGAAAACTTTCAAATATCTTTCCTAATAATTTTATCTAAACTGATTTATTTTAAAACAGTAAGAGCTATAAATTGAGACTAGCTTAAAAAGATAACAGCCTGGCATCTTACTGCCCTCTGAGTTAAAAAGATAGTATTTTAAATCTGTACTTAGCTATAACAGACATATTTTCCTTGGTAAAAAAGTACTTTTCAGGATTATTTAATAGAAAGAATTGAGGTTTTAAAAAAGAAAACAATTATTTGTGAAATATAGTTTTATGTGATAGAAGAAAAATTATTTGCATCTCCATTATGTTATTCACCATACTTTGAGGCTTTCATTCTCTCCAGTTAGTGCAATTTATTTTTCTACATGTCTCAGTAGCAAACAATGTTATTTAGACTCTAACCTGGCACGCTACAACCTCCGGCCCGCCCTTGAGCCCCTCCATTGCAAAGGTCTCCAGGTGCAGTTTGGGTAGCTGCAGGGTGAAGTCATTCCTACTTGCCGCAGTCCGTGACAGCGAGATCTGATCTCTGACCTAAAGGGAAAAAAACAGCATCAATGGTAATTCCCCTTCAGACACATTAACTGGGATGAACTGGGTCCCCTTGAGCCCACTGAGTGGACTTGCATTGATCGCTGGACCTGAAATCCATGAATAAATTTAGGACTAATTGATTTTTCGTTGCAAATAAATCTCTAATTCAGAGTGCTGGGGGAGAATGTTAAGAAGAAAAAGCATCCTCCTGCTTGAAATGAGGGAGGGAAGAAGAGTCACTGGAGCTCTTCTGATCAAGAGGTTTTGAATTATTTTTCACTGTTCCATCCAGAAGAGAAAAAGGAAAGAAGAAAAAAATCCACAAAATCAAAAACAAACAGTAATCTCCTAATTATTATCCCTTTCTTAATAACATGTTTAACTTAACTGGTATTAATTGATATATATTGGACAAGATAATTATTAGGTACTAGTCTCTGGGAAAAAAACTTCAATAATATATACCCTGGAATAAAAACAAATATACTCAACAAACAAGGATACTTAAAAATATACGAGGAAAAGGTTCGTTTGCCCTTTTGAACTTGAGTCTTATTGATTAAATACATATAAACCAACTCAGTCATGCAACTTCTAAATAAGGTAATGGATAAAATCAGTAGAATCTGTACTGTATTTTAAGTATTCGGAAAGGTAACAATACAAACATTTCACAGATACAGGAGAAACACCAATTCTCTAGCCGGTACGGGAATCGCATGCAGTTGATATTACACTGCCACCTTCTGGACAAATGGGAAAATACTCCCTCCATAATAACGAATACCAGACAGGAGAAAATGTTCAGAAACACATTATTTTCATTTTTAATCCAAACTTAGTAAAAGCCTTAAGAATTCCAAAGTTTAATTTGCTGTTAAGATCAGTGAGCTTTCATTTTTAATCACATGGATTAATGATAGGAATGTTCACATGTAGGCATATTTTCTAACTTTCCTTATGCCTGAATTGGTTTTAAAAATTTATCTCTTTGCTACCATATATCTGATACATATTATACAACTAGCTCAGAGTCAGGATAAACAGAGTGTTTATGGCCTTGATAGCAAACGTAAAAATGGGGAGAACTATAAAATAACATCAATTGCTCAAATAAATGTATTTAATCTCTACACCCGGGCAACTTCAAATGTAACTTGGCAATAACACAGGGTGGGGAAAAGGCAAGTTTACAGCTGTGAGCACATAAAACACAGAGTTTATTCTTATATTCTTAATTATTAATTATTGTATTATTCTCCATACAAACAACTGTAAACCTAATTTTTCCCTACCCTGTATATGATAGAAAACCTGTCCTTCACGTTTCTGTTCTACATGGGCAGCTTGTACAACTGTTTAAATCATTTCTAATTTTATAAATGAACTATCATACTACATAGGGTTTCCTTAAACCAGCAAATACACACAAATATATGATGACATCTTTAATTGTTCTCGCTGATTTATGGGCACAAAAAGCCTTATACTCCCAAGTTGATGTGAAGAATTCCTGTCAATAAGTGAATGTCAAAGTGTGTGCTGTAAAGGATGCACTAGAACGCGACTTTTATAGTAATGTGGGTACTGCGTGCACACTGGAGTCCCCACTCAGAATATATATTTATCTGCAACAAACACTCTCCAGTCAGAATGAGCCTGCTATTACACTTACTTAACATAACAGAATAAGTCATATTTTACAAATATATTTGCTTTAGTTCTATATTTTATATGTATGGCTATGTTCTCATGTTTTGGGTTTTTGTGTCACCAATGTGCACTCAGATAAAAGAAAACATTAATGTGGATTAAGGTACTGAGAATTTATCAACATCAAACCACTGGTGTTTTGCCTTCTACCCTTCTGAACCATAGTCAATAGATCTAAATATTTTACTGTACCCTGGCCAATTCATTGTTTGATGTTTAAAAACTCACCCAGAATCAAAGAAAATTTATTAAATTTGAGCCCCCAAATGAGATACTATTAGCTTTGAAAGTCAAGTTTAACTGCGATATTGATGATTCTCTTTTTTCTGTGACAAAATTCACTAGGGAAATCCTGGATGTCAAAGTACAAAAGCAGATTGCTAACACAGGCAAAGGGGGGTGGGGGCTCCCAGTAATGCAGGTGTGTGATCCACGACACGGCCCAGCACTGGGGCCCTTCCACCCGATTATCACCAGGCACCACACTTCTGTGAGGCTAGACACACGGGACAGCAAGCCACATTGTATTCTCTAAATAAACTTTCTAAGCAAAAGGAAGGTGGGGCATTTGGCCCTTAAAACTGTGATTTATTGTTGAATTTACATTTTCACTAAACATTATTTAATTCTTTTTTAAGAAATAACTCAAAATGCAGCTGTTTCACTAAATCTAATGATGAGCATGACGATTATTTGGATAATATGCATGTGTTAATACTTCCATTTAATTATAAACTATCTGTTAATTGTTGACAGTGCCTTCCAGAGACAGTGACCCATGATGATATTCCTACTCTGATTTCAGAATTTTTCCACTTTTAAATTAGAGCAAAACTTTGAGAGCAGGTATCTAAGCTGTTCTGCAAATATTTCCAGATAAAGGGTGTTTTTTAAGTCTTGAAAAAGGATTGGCTAGGAATTCTTTTATTTCAATGGGTAAAGGAAGTGAAAGCACTGTGTTGAGAGAATAGAAAACAGACACTAGGGCAAGTGGAAAAGTAACTGCAATGGGAGGAGTAGGAAAGGTGATGAGAAAAAAAACTGAAAGTGGAAAGGAGCGACTGCTCAGAAAGAATGCAGGAGGCAAGCCGAATTTCCAGTGTGAACAAGGATAAACAAAGAAGACATTCAACCCAGAGCATTAGCAAAAGAACTCTTTCCTTAATGCATTAAATTTGTCTATTTAAAAAAAAAAAAAAAAAGCCACAGAACAGGCAGACCAAGAACAAAGTAACTAAAATCAGAAAAGAACTAACTGAGGTTTTTTTAGGAAATACTACCCATTGGGTACAAAATGATTCCTTTCAAAAAATGAGAATCTGAAGTAAGTTCCTTTACTGTCAAAAGTTCTGAAGTAACAATATTAGAAGAGTAAAATTATTTGTCCTAAAATGAAAAGTAGGTTCACCTTTTAAAACACAAAATTTTTAATGTGAATTAAAACAACCACTGTCACCTATCCACGATTACATTATAATTTCAAATTGATTTTAAATATTAATTTCAAAAGACAGTCATTGATTCTGTTTACAGCACATCAGCATTCATCCTATAATTAAGATTCTACACCCTTTTCACTCTGATTTTATAGTTGAGCAAATAAAAAATATATACGAGGTCTGTCCAGAAGGTATCCAGCCATGTAATATGGAAAATAGAGACATTTATTGAAGATACAAGATAGAAGAAACAATGTACATAGGACAATGACACCTCAGTCCCTTTCAAAGTCCCCTTGGAACCTCACACAGTTCTCCCAGTTGCCATCAGCTACCCCATCGTATTTTCCTGAATTTCATCGACAGTCTGAAACATCTTCCCTTTCAAAGGTTATTTTAGTTTTGGGAAAAGCCAGAAGTTGCAGGCACCAAATCTGGGCTGTAAAGAGGCTGAGTCACCTGCGTGATTTGCTGTTTGGCTAAAGATGTGATGCATGAGCAGGCACACTGTCATGATGAAGCTGCCAGTCAGCAGTTGCCCATAACTGTGTCTGTTTTTCATCGTATTGCATCTCTCTACCAAAGAATAACACTGAGGTAAGTACTCCTTATTAATTGTTTGGCCTTGAGGGGCATACTCGTGATGGACAATACTTTCCCAATCAAAAAACAGTTAACATGGTCTCTTGATCTTGCTGCAACTTTGCCACACCTTCTTCTCAATCATCTTTGAAGCATTTGTGCCACACTTTTATTTGTGATGCACTCACTGCATCATCCCTGAAAGCTTTCTGAATTATCCAAATAGTTTCCGTGGAGGAATGTTCAAGCTTAACACAAAATTTGATGCAGATTCATTGCTCTATTCGTTCAGTCATTTTATTTCCAAGATTTTAATTATTTACTTTTAGAAAGAAGGGAACAGAGGGAGAAAGAAAGGGAGAGAAACATCAATGTGTGGTTGCCTCTTGAGTGCCCCTACTGGGGACCTAGCCCACAATCCAGGCATGTGCCCTGACTGGGAATTGAACCAACGACCTTTTGGTTTGCAGGCCAGCACTCAATCCACTGAGCCACACCAGCCAGGGCTGTTCAGTCATTTTAAATGCAATGGCCACAAGGAACACATGCTCACTCAACAGCATCTACCTACCACCCCCACTGACTAGTACAGTGAAGTCATCATTGTTCACACGTGTGTATTCCAGTCCACTCTCCTTGGCTGCCAGGTTCCACTGATATCACACAAAACCGTTCTCATTATAGTAACAATGGCTGGAGTTTTTCTGGACAGACATCATACACAATGCTTTTTACTTCAAAATAGCTGACTTCATTTCTAACACAATGATTTTTTCATAGCATTTTATAATATAAATCCCAATTGTCAAATTCTACATATTTTTATAACACTCTACAAAGGTTTAGTTTTACATTTTAACAAAGAATAAAAAACATACCTATATTACTCCAGTCTAAAAATTAGTTTTAGAAAAAGTAATTCACTTTTTCCCTTTCTTACCACATACTTTCAGAAAGCAGATATTTCTAATAGATATGCTCTAAGAGATGTACAGAGAAAAATAAATTATCTAAAAAGTCAAAAATAGTTACAAAATATATATTTATTTCATTATAACAATCTATCTAGTTTCAGAATTCAGTGATTCATAAGCTCCATGAAGTACTATTTCTACAGCTCTGATTAGCCTTTATTCACAAGACACTGATCTGCACTCTAACCCTAAAACCAAAAAGCTATTTCTACTAGACACATCAATGATGCAATTAAATTACTCATTTTTAGAACAGCTACTCAACTCCCAATATTTGAAGCTGCATCTTTTATCATGCACAACTATAAATTTATCTGGACCCAGTGTTCTAATTTTTTTTAATTCATGAAATGTAGTACTAGCTATGTTTTTACCAACAAGATGCCACAGAAGAAGCAGTAAGTTGTAAAGATCAAAATTAGATACACTTAAGAACACATGTAAGAAAATGTATGTAATGCCTGAATCTTGAATGCCTAGGAAAAGAAACTGATAGCAGGACTTTATATTATACACTTAATCTAAAATTATATTTTCTCTAATCCATTATTGCCACCAATGCTTCAAAACAAATGTTCGTATGAGAGATATTCCATTCAAATGTAGACCTCCATGATACTTCCTTCCTGCAGCCTCCACCCTCATCACTCTGAGTTCATGTTTTACTTTGCTTACATCCCAGTCTTCCTTTGTCCCATCCAGCTTCTGTACTTCCTTCCACATTCATTGATACCTGTGACTTTCCCTTTCCTCTTTACTCTAATTTTTTATCCTATACACTATTGCAGCTGACACCCTATTTTTCAACCTATGCACCAAGAGCAGTGTATAGCTGACACACTACAACCTGGAAACCCAATCCCACCCATCGCCTATTACTGTAAATAAAGTTGTATTGAAACACAGCCATGCCAGGTCATGTGATATTGTCTTTAACTGCTCTCCTGCTACAAAAACAGAGTTGGATAGCTGAGGTGGAGGCCACATGACCTAAAAAGCCTAAAATATTTACAGTCTGGCCCTTTACAGAAAACTGCCCATCCCTGCCTTAGAGGTAAAGAAGGAAAGACAATATTTTTTCACCATCTAAAAAGTTTCTTAAAATTAGCACATCTTACCAGAGAATGTGGGAATAATTTCTAGTGAGTCAACTTTATATCACTAACACAGAGTGTCATCTCAGACATTTTCTGGCTCCTTTTTTCTAGTGTTTCATGAAATAAGTATCATATATCCTGATGTACTTTGAAATTTACGTAGTCTGGTACACACTGACAGAGTCTAGCTGTCCTGGCACAACTACAATCACCCATTTTTACATCCAATTAACAGAAAATTTTGCTAAAGAAGTAGAATAGGCATACTGGAGAGCCTTTGTAAATAGAAACAAAAGAGAATTGGCCAGAGTTAGACACATTCTGTAATAACAATAGTAGCAGGAAAAATGTTATGTATACAGACAATTTTAACTAAGTGATCAAATATGAATGTCATTCCAAACTCACAAATTCTACAAGGCAGTAGAAAGAGGGAATCACAAAAAAGATACTTAGTTCCAGGACACTGGTATGTGCCTAGTGATAGAAGCAGGTATGAAAGCATGGTGTGACAATGGAAAAGACATCAAAAATTGGATACTTGCATCCAAATGAATATTTCCCTGTTTCCTTTTCCTTTTCCTTAACTACTGAGTTAATAAAATGGATAGAGTATATAGTATTATTTCTATTAGCAACAGTACCATTAGTGCTTCCAAAAATACTTCATGCTTTCCAAAGTACTCTCCACACTCACTCACTCAATGCTGCCATCCACCGTGGAACCACTGTTGTCATCCCTAATATCAGGCTACTGAGTCCAGTGCTCTTGACAAGAAATAATAATGCTTTTTAATATCCATAATGAACAGTTAATGGTTGAGGAAACGGTTTTAGATTTTGGTACTTCTTTCATTTCCCTACCTAAAAAACAACCCTATTTTTTCCCTTCTTTTTATCCTCTGTCTGGCAGTCTTAGTGAAAGTGTGTTTCAGAAAAGTAGTTTTGTGATAAGCAATAGAGACCATTATTTAAGCATCCTTACTTTCCTTAGTAGTTTCACTAGACCTGTGGGCATGTTCATTCCTTTATGCTTTCTCTCTCCCCGCTCCACTCCCCACCAACACACATACAGGTATGACACTGAGACCGGTTACCTGTGCAGCAATCACCCTCATACACGGTTGCAGCCTCGCATGGAAGTCCCCCAAACTTTGATGTCCCGAGGCGTACACAACGGCACCTGCCATGCTGTGTGCCACGGCATTCTGTCGGTGGAAGCAGGCGCCCCATGGGTGTGCAGCAGGCACAGACCCTCAGTTTGAAAATAAGTGAGGAACTTGCCTTCTTTTACTGGGAGGCTATTTAACTTCACCTACAACTCTGGACCAGAGCCAGAATTCTCCAAAGACTGCCAGCTGCTGTCACCGGGAAATTGGGCAAAATGCACCACCACAACCACCCCACACATTATAGCTACATCCCAATCGTGGAACTGAAAAACTGATCTCGAATCAAATTATGAGGCTGGCTACATCCTAATTAAGAACTGAGAAACTGAACCCTCAAATTAAATTATCAAACAGGAAAACAGTGATTTAATCATGGACATCTTATAAAGGCACTAGTCAGCATGAAAAATCTGTAAAGCAAGTGATAGACCATCGAATGCACCCCACAAATAGAGTACTGTGACCTTGAGCTATTTAAATACACAAAACCCGTACTTGAAAATAAAGAAATGTACTTATAAAATGAATTCTTACAGACCTCCACACAGAGGTATTTTCTTTTCTAGGGTAAATTACTCCAAAGGAGAAAGACAGATGAACGATAAAATTAGTTATTTAGATGTGTTTAAACTAACCACTGTTAGGCACACATGCATGACATTCCGTAGTGTCTTATCTTTAGTATGTCAAGGTTTTTAAATCCCTCTTGAGCTGGAGTACCATTTTTAGCTTGGCTAGGTCAGAATGACACAGAACAATATGAATGATGACACACAAGACAGCTATATGGACAGAGTTGTCATCAGCAAGCCAGCTGTGCTAACACCTGCATGCCCTGCACAGCTGATCTTCGGAACCAGAATCCCAACGCTAAGAATGAAAAGGGGGTCAAATATCATCAAGAATGTTGAGAGAGTCATTAATGACTCACTAAAAATTGCATTTTAGAGGCAGGAGATCATTTCAACTTTTAAAACACTGTCAGTTTCATACATTAAAAATTATTCTGTGGTCTTTGTATTCCTTATAAATGCAGTAAAAACCAAAAGTCAAAGATAATCATGTATTATCAAATATTCTTGTTAGCGATTCTTAAGATTATAAAATCACATTTGAAGATTCAGCTATGCAGTGACTTCATCTGTCAGATGCTGTTTGACTCTATTCCACAATCCACTCTAACAATAGGAGTGGTTAAATTTCTAATTTTCATAGGCATCAAACTAGCTATTACCTGTAAATTCATTATCAGTGTATCTCTCTTTCCTAGTGGCTTTCCTACAATTAAATGTAGGCTATCTCCTCTCTCTCTTAATTAGGTAAAGTACGTACACATGCTATTTTTAGCAATCAAATACAGAGTCCAAGTTATAGTAACAGCAAGACTTACACTGGAATCTAGAGATGGCTTCCATTATGTTTAGAGACTGGGTGATGGTAAAAGTTTGGCTCATTCAACACATTCATTGAGTGCCTACTGGGTACCAGGCACCGTGATAGATGCTGCGAATATAAAAATTAAGGAGACAGAATTCCATCCCTCAAGGACTTCAAACTCTAGTGGCATCATTAATCTCTCAAAATGCATTTCCCAGCTTCCCATTTATCTATAATGTCTTGTTTCTCCTGTCAATTGTGATACTGCCTCTTTCTTTGCCAGAAAGTATTATGTTAATCAATCTCAAACCTTTGTCTTTAGCCCTGACTTTTCCCCTGAGGTTCACTCATATCCTGCTATTCACATTACCTTAAACTCCAGTAGTTCCAAAACAAAACCCATCATTGTCTCCCTTCTCCCTACTGAAAAGCAAACTAACTTGCTCCTCTTGTACTCCTAAAGTCAGTTAATCACACTGCCCATCCTGGGAATCGTGCTGCCCCACCCTTCTCATCCCCATATACCACTTTATTAAATAAGTTTCATGTCCTTTCCTCAAAACCACCTACCATCATTATCCTGGTTCAAAACTCATCTAGCCTACAGAGTCATGGCTCTTAAAATCCCCTTCACTACACTGCATCCAGAACCCAAATTCAATAAGGAAAACTGACCACATCACTGCCTGGCTTAAACCTTAGTTCACTTCCCACTGCCCCAGGATAAAAATCCAAAGTTCTTGGAATGGCAACAAACAAAAAAATTCCTCCATGGCTTGGCTTCCACCTGCCTCATTCAGCCTTATCTCTCACACTCTTCTTACATTTAATGGTGAACTGCAGATATCTAGCCACACATGCTCCCACGCACTTGCACAAGCTACTCTCTTTGACAGAATGCCTTTCTCATCGTTCTTCCCACGTCAGAGCCCCATCCAGGCATTAACTTTCTCCTAAGAAAACTCCTAGCCCATTCCTGGGTTCTCTAGTTTGTCTCATAGATGAACAACTCCATATAAATAGATATGGAGCTCCATCTTATGGATGCATACTTAATGTGCTATACTGGAATTATCTATGTTTCCATTTTAAGGGAACGGACTAGGAGATATATACATACAGTAGATTATACATTCCCAGAGCAGGGTGCAGTTTCTGGCACATACTATACACTCAAAGGCATTTGTAGGCTGAATGACTTATACTAAATATTGTGTTTTGTGGTAAATTACAAGTTTTAAGTAACTTTACTGCAGAAGCAAATCCCAAACAGCTTCAGCAAAAACTCCTATGACTCCCTGGTTATTATTCTAGTGTCATTTCAGCCTGATAAATTTAGAAGACTTATAGATGCACGGTTTTCTAGACAGTCTTGAGGATTCTGAATCATGACTTCCTGTTTTATCTTTTAAATAACGTAATGAAAAGGCATTTAACACCTCTCAGTAGTTCAGTGGTAACTTCAAAGTTCACAGTACACTGTGATCACACACAGAAAACAACTCCAAAGCTGTGGTATTCAATGAATATCTAAAAGCCTCAAGGGTCCAGTCATTCTGCTAATTCAACAATAACAAAGAATTACAACAACCAAAAATGTTCAGATTCTTCTCTATATTCAAATTTTATCCAAATCTATTTACTTTCACCCCCAGCTATATAGTAAATAAGGCATCTCTCTGCTAAGAACTTCTATAGTACCCAATAAATGCTCAGTTAATATAATTTTTTCATAGCTAATGCTAAGTAATCCAGACATTAACCCATCAATCCAGTCATTCATTACCTTATCCTGAAAATTATTTCAATATGATTATACTTTCACTTCTTTACACACAGTGAAAATACTTAAGCATGTTTGAAGAGGCTCTTAATTTTTAAAAATTTTAATTCCTGGTAAGTCTATATTTTCAATAATATTAGAAGCCTACTGGTAAAGTTATTAGAAACATAAAAGGGTACAATATTAGTGAGTGATGTTAACCAAAATGTGGAGGAAACTATTCCAAAAGCAGCAAATAAACTAGCAAAATTAGTTAGAACCAACTTTTCAGAACTCTGGCAACTAAATTTTATAGCAAGCAGACAAAGCTTAATTAAGAAAAAAAAGACATCTGAATCATGACATTTAAGGAAATTTCTGTCAAAGCACTAGCTGACCACTAACAAATGAACAGAACAGAGATTTCAGCGGCCATAAATGACAAAGAATACAGACTTTACAAAACTACTTCAGAAAATTCACCGCACCAACAACCACTACCAGAGAATGCAGCAACAGCAAACACTAGAGATGATAGAGAATCTGATTTCTAGAGTCACTGCATCATAACATTCAAAATATCCGATTTTCCTGGGTGGTGCGGCTCAGTGGATTGAGTGCCAGCCTGTGAACCTAAAGGTCGCCAGTCAGGGCACTTTCCTGGGTCACAGGCCAGGTCCCCAGTTGATCTCATCCCCACAGGGCATGAGAGAGGCAACTGATCAATGTTTCTCACATACATCGATGTTTCTCTCCCTCTCTTTCTCCCTCCCTTCCCCTCTCTCTAAGAGTAAATAAATAAAATCTTTTTTAAAATATCCATACTTCAGCAAAATATTATGAAGTATGCAAAGAAATAAAGTACTGCCCGTATACAAGAAAAATGGAAATTAATAAGAACTGTCCCTGAGGAAGCCTACATATGGAATTTACCACTAAATGACTTTGAATGAATCATTTTAAATGTTCTCTAAAAGTTAAAGAAAACCATGCACAAAGAACCAAAGGAGAAACCATGAGAATGATGTTTTCCAAAGGAAAATATAAGTAAAGAGATATAAAGTGTAAAAAGAAAACAAATAAAAATTTTGGAGTTGATACCTTTAAGTGCTGAAAGTGGAAAAAAGCTGTCAATCAAGAATTCTATATCCAACAAAAATATGCTTCAAAAATGAAGGAGAAATTAAGCCACTCCAAGAACTGAGGGTGCTCTTCACTATTAGACCTGCCTTCTTAGGAGAAATCCTTTAGCCTGAAATTAAGGATACTAACAGTAACTCAAAACTACAGAAGAAACAAAGAATACTAAAATAAAGAAATAAAGGTAACTGCATAGGTAAATATAAAAGTCAGTGTTAATGTATTTTTGGTATATAACCCCTCTTTTTTCCCTATATGATTTAAAAGAATATTATATAAAACATTAATTATAAACTATGTTGATGGACACTCAATGTACAAAGATGTAATTTGTGATAACAACAACATAAATGGGGGATAGAACTATACAAGAGCAAAGTTTCTGTATACTATTGAAACTAAATTGGTATTATTTCAAGCTAATTGTTGTGAGTTATTATGTTAATTGTAATCCCAAAGCAACCAATAAGAAAATAATAATATGTAGTAAAACAAAGGAAAATGGCATCAAATATTATACTAGAAAAGTACTACCTAGCACACACAAAAAGGGAGAAGACTAATACAGAAGTTATGAAATATAGATGTAGTATATGTAGAAAGAAGGACAAAAGTCCTTTCTTACCAATAATTACATTAAATGCAAATTGATTAAACTCTCCAATTAAAAGTTGGAGCTTGGTAGAATATATTTAAAAACATGACTCGACCACACTCTCTGTACAAGAGACTCATCTGAGACACAGATAGGCTGAAAGAAAAAGGAGAGAAAAAGATATTCCACACAAACAACTGAGACACAGATAGGCTGAAAGAAAAAGGAGAGAAAAAGATATTCCACACAAACAATGAACAAATGAGAGCTGAAATGGCTATAGTAATATCATCATACAAAATAGACTTTAAGACAAAAGTTTTTGAAGAGACAAAGAACCCTAAAATACATGAAGCAAAACTGATAAAACTGAATGGAGAAATAGTTGAACAGCAATAGTTGGAGACTTCAAAATATCACTTCATTAGTGGACAAAACAACTACATAAAAGATATCCAAGAAACTTGAAGACTTGAACAATGCTGTAAATCCACCAGACATAACAGACATATATAGAATACTCCACCCACAACAGCAAAATACATGTGTGTGTGTGTTTTAAAGCTTATTTTTCTCTTTTTTTTAAACATTTTATTTATTTACCTTTAGAAGGGAAGGGAGGGAGAGAGGGAGAGAGGGAGATAAATATCAATGTGTGGTTGCCTCTTATGCATCCCTTGCCGGGAACTGGCCTGCAACCCAGGCATGTGCCCTGACTGGGAATCAAACCACAATCCTTTGGTTCACAGGCCCGTGCTCAGTCCACTGAGCTACACCAGCCAGGGCTACATGTGTGTTTTAAATGCTCTGTAACATTCACCAAGACAGACCATATTCTGGACCACACAAAAAACTTTAATAAATTTAAAAGAATTGAAGTCAAACAAAATGTCTATTCAAACCATACAGAATTACATCAGAACTCAAGAGTAAAAAGTCATGTGGAAAATGCCCAAATATTTTGGAAATTAAACAACACAATGAATAGGTTAAAGAAAAAAATCACAGGGAAGTTAGAAAATACTTTGAGATAGAGAAAAACAAAAATACCACATAGCAAAACATATGGAATGCAATGAAAATAGTGCTCATGTAAAAATGTATAGCTGTAAATGCCTATATTAAAAAACAAAGCAGAAGCTTTTCACAAAGATGGTACAGAAAGTGAGGAAGGAAGCCCCTTCCCCTCCCAAAGCCAAAGCCAAAGCCAAAGCAAAGGCTTTGAAGGCAAAGAAAGCAGTGCTGATAGGCATCCACAGCCACAGAAAAAAAGATGTGCCTGTCACCCACCTTCTGATGAACAAAGACAATGTGGCTCCAAAGGCATCCCAAACATCCTTGGAGGGGCAACCCCAAGAGAAACAAGCTTGACCACTATGCCATCATCAAGCTCCCCTGACCACCGAGTCAGCCATAAAAAAGACAGAAAACAAGAACACACTTGTGTACAGGGTGGATGCCAAGGCCAACAAGCACCAGACCAAACAGGCAGTGAGGAAGCTCTGTGACATTAACGTGGCCAAGGTCAACGCCCTGATCAGGCCTGAAGGAGAGAAGGTGGCACATGTTCAACTGTGACTCTCAACTGTGATGCTCTGGACATTGCCTACAAGATGGGGATCCTCTAAACTGAGTCTAGCTGGCTAATTCAAAACACAAACATTTTTCATTTAAAAAGAAAGATCTCAAACCAATAACCTAACTGTCCATGTTAGAAAAGTAAAAAGAGGAAAGCAAATTAAACCCAAACAAAAAAGATCGGAGCAGAGACAAATGAAATAGAGAATAGAAAACCAATACAGCAAATCAGGGAAACCAAATGTGGTTCCTGGAAAAGATTAGCAAAATTGACAAACCCCAGCAAGAAAAGATTAATAAATTACTAAAACCAGGACTAAAAGTCATGACATACTACCAACCTTACAGTAATAAAAACAATTCTAAGAAAGTGAAAAACTGTATGTCAACAAATTAAATAACCTAGATGAAATAGACAAATTCCTAGAAAAATGCAAACTAGCAAAACTGACTCAAAAAGAAACAGAAAATTTGCAAAGGTCAGCTGTGCTAAAGAGTTCAGATGTCACCACACCATGTTCACCGTGCTGTGAACGCCTGTACCCTCCTCCTTCTGTACTGCTGTTTCTCCAAGACAACAAATGCTACTGCTAGACAGTCCAAAACGGCCCAAAAAATAAACCTGTGAACTTTGGCGTGTCTCTTCATATCAACAATCTGCACCAACCTGAGAGCTTCCAAGAAACTCTCTGGGCTACTTCCTTGTAATCCATTTATTCTCACCCAAATTCTGTGGAAAAGAGAATTAGCCCAATAATCAATCAATCAACCTTTTCAAAATTTTTACTTCAAGCTTTAAAAGTAATTGATAATTTCAAAACCACTATATAAATAGAAATTTCCAAAGATATAAATCAAAATAAGTACTACATTTGAAGGAAAAAAGCCATTAAGCAAACCTACACTGGCTATAGCCCAAATCTGCAGACATCTTTCTTTCTTTCCACAGGACATGAAAAACAAAAGTAAACTGTAACTGCATGATTATAATTACCCTGCTGCAATCAGTCTTTATTGTATTTAAAACACATACTTTGCCATTCTCATAAGTAAAGGATAACACATATTTTACACTGATGATGATTTTTCTCTGATGTCAATACCCACTGCCTAAGACAGCCACTATCCAACACTCTTCCTCTCGCTGGAAGATGAGCAAGCTACTAGATGTCAAAAGCAACGTTAACTATATAAAAAGGTATGACATATATGTATATGACATGACTGATTTTTGTTATCCAAGGTACAAAAAAAAATGTAACCAAAATGTCTCTTTTCCTACAAAATGAAATTTCAGATTTCTAGCATGTATGTGCTTGATGTGACTATGTCTAAACTACACTGGCTGTTGACACTGTTTTAAATGAGAGGGAGGAAGGCACAGTTTCAAACAAATACTATTTTTAAAAATAGCTCTCAGAGTATTAGGTATTTTTTCAAATGCTTTGGTGATATGAAATAATACTAGTCACTTTCCATATATTTACCAAAGAATGTGAAGGCCCACTGTTTCCAAAATGTTAAAATGTGTTAAATATTAGTTTGCTAATGTTTACTAAATATTTCCTTAAAAGGGTTAGCTTTATGTATTTTAAGTGATTTACAAACTGTATCATATAGTAAATTTGATTGACAAAATTATTCTAAGTATGATTCATTCATAAGTTCCATGTATCTTAAAAGTACCATTTGTTTCCAACAAATTGTCACTCAGACAATGACAGAAACACAAAAATAACATTTCTTTATTTTTAAATAGTGAAAGAGTGAACACGTCTTTGAATCTGAAGTGCTAACAAAATATACAGCCAGTTAATATACAATATTAAGTCTGTATTAATATAATAATATCTTCATTATGCTGCTCATCACTACATGAAAAGTAAATTTACCATTCAAAAGTAATCAAATTTAGAATCATACAACAGTATTAAATACATTAAACTTCTACTTTAAAAACACAGTCCTAGAAGAACATAAATCACAACTTGAAAAACACGACTGCCTAGCTAAGATATATGAGCACTGCCAAATACAATACGTTATGTCTCCGTGTATGTACACGTAGGTAGGGCAGTAGGTTTACGAGTGCTGAGAGGTTAGACAGTGTGGTCAAACATTTCATCATTACAAGACATGTAAGAATCTTAATGACCTCTGGTTCACTCACCAAAGACCACAAATAATTCAGTACAATTATACCAGTTTGGGGAAACCACTACGTTCATAGTTTTATCAAGTACATGAAGTGAACCCTGAAAAACCTGTGCAATATAGCTTTGTATAATACAAAGTTTCAGTCATGTGAAAGGACCTTTTGTTCATTTATTTTTAAAGAAAGTACAAAATGAATTAAAGTGCTATGCACTTGATAAAATGACTAGGAGAATGGTATCATAACACAAGTTGAACAATAGTTAAGAAAAATTACAATACCTTATGAAGCATATTTTCTACTGTCCTCATATGATTAGCAACACATTCTTTGTCTCTAGAAAAAAATAAAGTTCAGTGTTAATAAAACCCAAGCCTTACTACAACTGTTACACATTGTATATGTCGCCATTATTGAAAAATAATGGTTAGTTATCTTTGTACTCCTAGAAATGTGAAACCTGACTATATTCACCAGTATATTTCCACATTTAATTCTTACTTTCAAGCTTATTGCTTGTCATAGATTAGAGGGGGGGATATCTCAAGGATATCTTCAAAGTTAAAAAGCAAAAAAGAAAGAAAAAATCATGGTTATATTATTGATTTATAATGTGCCAAAAAGGCTAAACTTTTATTCTTTTGATTTCTAATAAAAATTTTAACATATTAGTGGTGGGGATATATTATAAATGGCCATACTATGCAAAATAATATTTTCCTTCTGTACGGTGTTTTGTGCTATCATAACTGCAAAAACACTCACTGTCTATGGCCTTGACTAGAATTATGCAAAGTTACTCATTTCTTCTGTTAGCTTTGTATAGTGAATTTGACCTTTATAATTAAAGAAAAATTTTGGATGAAAATGCTAATAAAAATTTAATGTTAAATTATAAACTGAAAAGTGTAAGCTTGTATCAGTACTCCAGATTTCACAGTCAAGCCAAATTCCTGAATTAGCAGCAATGCTTTGATACAGTATGAATCTGAAGATTTTATAATCTTGCTTTCTGTAGTCTCAGAATTTTCAGAGCTGTAAGACACACTAGACAGCACCTTCTCGTTTGACCTGAGGAAACTTAAGACTGAACAATGAAAACAAAATGCTGATGTAGTAAAACATGCATTATTTAAAATGATAAGTACATATACCTAATATGGTGATGCAATTGTTATACAGATTTACAATTAAAAACAAAACTGTTGGTGGATATTCAAACATGCCCTATTTTGGCCTGGGATAAACTGATTTTCTCACTATGTATAAGCAATTTCCCAAACCTACTGGCAAAGCTGTGGTTACCCTAAGATTGTAGATTTCCCATTCTATGATTTAGTTTACAGACTACATTCATATTTCAGGATAAGCAATTAAAAAGAGAGTTTGTCTCAAATGTTTTTTAAATTAACACATAAATTTTTCTAAGTACAGGAATCTGGAATTCCAAATTCAGAAAACACTGAGTTCCTTTAATCCATAAATAGATTTTCTTTAAGCCATGCTGTTATACAAAGGACTGTCTTAAAGTACTCCATGTAATTTAATGTGGGGAACAAACAAAAATGCCCAGGAGAACTGTTCAATTTGAACTTCACGGTGTATGTCAACTTGATTACCTGGTGAAAGGAAAACACTCTCATCACATTTACATAGATCCTTGCTCTGAAAACTGTGTATTTTTTTTTATTTAACATATTAGAATATACAGCTATAATATTAAATGACTCTTCTATGATATTTGTCTTTATTGCACTTAAAAAGAGGCTGTAATACACATATTGATTGTATACTAACATTTTAATGGAAATATTACTTGGAATATTAGCATCATAATATATGCAAAGAAAAATTTGGAGGGAAGTGGGGCAAAAGGGAATAAGAAATATGTGATAGAACAAACTATGCAAAACTTTTCCATACAGAGTCTTACATTTCATATTAATGAAAACATGGTTTCAAACATGTAACACACATCAGAGCCCAAAATGCACCTAATTAGAGCTTACACAGACACTTATACTTTTCTGAAGTTTCTCAATAAAATATACATTTAGAATGTTGAGTTAAAGAGTTTTCTTTTTTGAGGATATATCAGAGACTTTCAAAGAGAGACAGCTCTACTTTTGTTTTCTAACACTGTATTATCCAGAGCTAAAACCTGGAGCATGAAAGTAAGAATTGATCTTTTGTCTGTTTTAAGTGATCTCCCCAAGGTCCAAATGCTCACTTGGCTGCCATGCGGAGGGCACTCTCTGCATCGTGGATGTTCTCCTCCAGTCGACGCTTGTCCTGCTCCAGCTGGGTAAGATGTCTATTGAGCTGACGCAGAGATTGATCTTTTCTTCTCAGCTCCATCTTTGCCTCGGAGAGACTCTGCAAGCAGACAGAAAACAGAGTTACTTGTCAGCCCTGATAATTAACTTCAATTTATGCCATAGGCTATTAAACAAAGAAGGATACAGACTGACTGAGAAGTAGACTTGGGTCATTACACATCAAGGTTTAACAAATTTTCTGCAAAAATTTTACATACTTAATAATTAGAAATGATAGAACCAATAAGATTTTGAAAAATGTTTAGCTACAATACACAACTCTATTTTATTTTTTAAAATACTACAAGGCAAATGCATTTTATTCTTACTAAAAATACCTGCTTGTAAAATTCTCCAGTTGCATTTTCTTTTAATGATGAAAAATAAAGTTTTGGGGCGGGGGGTGGCACATGAAATTTAGAGCCTATGTAAAACCAGAACTGTGATATGCCCAAAGTGTGTATATGATTGAGAGGAAGGTGGATTATGGTACCTATGGAGAACAGGAAACCCATGATTTAGAAATATCACTACTGTCTTTACAAATGTATCTGTAACAGTTTCTACAGACATGTCCATGGACAAACTGGACTCCAAAAATAAAATTCACTTCCTTCCTGAAATAACTCTCATGCTCAGAGCAGCAACACAATGTGATCAGCACATTTCAACAGAGAAAGTAAATAATACCTGCAGCTGGAATTATTTGTATTCCATGTTTTCCTAGTCACAGAAGTATAAAATCTGTTGATTGAAATTTGCTATTTTCTTTAATTTGAAATATAGTCCTAGCATAAAAATTTCAGGATGCAAGTATACAACTTCATCTTGACTTTAAGATCCCCCCTCGTCAAGATAAATCACAAACTCACAATTCATAGGAAAATTTTCTAGACCACATTTAAAATTCTAAGATATAAAACAGTATAGGGATCAGAGTATTGGTAGCACTAGAAATCTGGTCATTCCTTTGCCTACAAAATTTCCAAAGTATGAGCTCAAATAGTTTTTCTCTGAAATTTGTTGGATTATGAGCTGAATAACTGATTTAATATACATAGTATTTTCTTCTTCTTGATCAGAGTTTAGCCTCATGTTAGTCCACAACTATCCTTAAAATACCCAGTAAAGAATAACCAAAATGCATCCAACTAGTATGGCTCAATTGGGTTGGGTGTCAGTCTGCGAAGTGAAAGGTCGCCAGTTCAATTCCCAGTCAGGGCACATGCCTGGGTTGCAGTTCAGTCCCTGGTCAGAAACATACGAGAGGCTCTCTCACATCGATGTTTCTCTCCCTCTCCTTTTCCCTCCCTTCCCCTCTAAAACTAAATAAATAAAATTTCTTTAAAAAGAATAACCAAAACGCAATAATTTCATGTTTGAAATTCTCCTGATAGCATTCTCTGAATGCATTCACAATAGGTTGTAAAAGAAAACTCAAGCTGCCTTCATAGAGCTAAAACAATTCACTCTAAATGTTAGTGAATGAAAGCAATCATCAGTCAAATCAGGTATTCTAAAATGCTGAATTTCTAAATTCAGCATTTCACATTTCAAATAGTCAAGTTGCTATCAGACAAATATGCCAAAAATTAAAAATAAGCAAACTGTGATTATTTATTAGATAGACTTTATTTTAAGTCTTTAGTGTTAACAGATCTTTAAGAACATCCTACTATGGAAATAGTCTAATTTAAACCAACTTCAAAAAATATGACAAGGAATGGATTTTAAAAGCCATAGTAAACCTACTTATTTTATGCCAATGTTAAGATGTTTAAAGGTATTGAAGTATCGTGAGATTTTTTCATAAAAAAATCTTTTTGAATCTTTTCAAAGCCAGTAGCTCTGACATGTTTCAGGTAATAAAAACTGCTATTTTTCAGGTATGAAGATAAAACTAATGATCTGACACCAGTTAGTGACACACAAAGCTTGAAACCTTTTTCTGACAGAAATAATAGATCTGTGCCAATCCATTCAAATTCTCTTGCTCAGTAACTCTTACAGCACATTTGTGAGGGGTATTCAGCGTATTTTCGCTAGCTTTGTACAGACTGAAGCTTGCTGTTCTAATGAGTTAAACCCATGATTTTGGAATCATTATAAAACCAAACTTGACTTTTCAAAAGTCCTCTGATATCTTTTCAAAGAAAGTATATCTCATAAAATTAAAATTTCTACTATATTCTAAATCATCTTTATTTTCATCTTTCAGGGGCGATGGCAGGGAGCCACCCATCTCTCCTGAAGCTTACACTACTTCAGAGGCGTGGCTGAAGAGACCATTCTATGACTGAAATTACAGGAAATGAACAAAAAGTGGTATTAAACAAGGTGATATAGATCATATTTCCTTAATGTGAAAATGAAGAGATAAAATTTCTTTTAAAAAATCAACAGTGTGGTTGCTAAGGGGCAGGAGGTATAAAGGGGACTACATGGTAATGGAAAAAACACAGAAAAGACCAAATAAAAAAACAAAAACTGTACAAAGAATGGAAAAAATCATTATATTTCTATAACTTATACATGCAGAGTAAGAGCTGAAGGACATCACAATGGAAGCAATACAAATCAATGGGTCCACGCAGATGTACGTAACACATCAAGACGGAAAAAGTGATTCAATGCTATTATGTCTTTTCCATAATGTTCACCTTTTTTGTTTTTGATGACAAAGTGGTTATCTTTTAAAATCTTACCACTGGATAGTCAAGAAATAAAAATGTATTTACACATGTGCGTACATATGTATCAGACAGATGCACCTATATTGTATAAATGCCTTATATATGTAAAATATATATATAATTTTAAGTTCACTTTTCTGTTCTCCTGTCCAGGTCTATCTAATTGAAACCCATGATAAACGTTATGGGCACTAATATTTCCAGCTGAAGGATGGAAACCACGAGGCTGTGCCTCTCGGCAGCAGGGCAACAATGATAAGCAGCAGGTTGGCCACTAATTTCTCAACCAGGGTAGATTGTGAAAGTGTGATGTTCTGATATCCGAGAAACTGTTCAGGAGAGAATAGGATAAATCAAGTTTAATAACTCTGCTCCTAATTGTTCCCCCAATGCTCAACTCTAATTACTTGGAGAACTCTCCTGACTGTCACCTGATATTAAGTTGTTGGAGGCTGAGCCTGGAACAGCGAGATAATCAATAAACATTTAGTGGGGAGAAGAATGAAGATCCTGTTAAGCAGTGGGAACCTGCAGCACCCAAAGCCCTTCTGCTCATGAGAAAACCTGTGGGACAGCCATAGTGATTGCAAAGCAATAATCCAAAGCACTGTTTTTAGGCCTTGAGGCCTTTAGGCAACAGTACATTTGAGGAAAAGAGGTTACCACGGTCACCCTAATTACAGCCCACTTTCACATACTTCATATATAAGCGAAGACAAGCCAATTAGGTAGAAAGGAAGATAAGGGAAGTTTTATTTGTATACTAATTAAACCCCTGATGAAATTAAAGGAAAAACATACAGCTCTGTAATTGTGTCTGAGAAAGGTCACTTCAGGTTCAGTTATCAGAACCGCACAGCCTTGAGATATTTCACTTAATCCACAATACAGCCCTCATTTTGTACTCAGGTCTTAATATTTACAAAAAAAAAATTCAAAGCCTGATATTGCATTTATCTTTAAACTGCATTGTGAACAATTTTAGCTGTTAGAAAGTTAATGTGAAATACGATAACAAGAGTTTTTTAAAAGACAGAGAAATACTCCAGCGATATAAAAACCATTGCCACAATATTATTTATCAAAGATTCCAAGTTTGCACTTTAAATCCAAAGTGTTTTAAAGCAAATTTTTACAACAAAATCCCTAAGTGAATGCATTTCAAAAACCATTCTGCAAGATATTTATTATATTTATTGTATTTCTTTTTAGATAATGATGTTATCGCTCACCTTCATGCACACTTCTCCTAGTCCAGGGAGAAAAAGCCAAAGCTCTCACTAAACTCTTCTTATAAGAAGATATTTTTACATCTGCTTGCTTCCCTAAGATGGTCATGAAAAACAACTGACAGCTAATGAAAGCTGGCAGGAAAAGAATGGATACCAAGGAAGTACAGTCACGCGCTGCTTAGCGACAGGGATATCTTCTGAGAAACACAGTACTTTGCTGTTGTGTGAACGTCAGTGAGCTCACACTAACCTCGGTGGTAGAGCCTACTCCACTCCTAGGTAACACAGCACAGCCTATCGCTCCTAGGCTACAAGCTGGAGAGTATGTTACTGTACTACAATTGTAGTAGTAGCAGTAAGCATTTATATACATCTAAATATAGAAGTACAGTAAAATAGAGTATTTTAAAAAATGATATGCCTGTACAGGGCATTTACCATGAATGGAACGAGCATGACTAGAAGTTGCTGTGGGTCCATCAGTGAGTGAGTGGTGAGTGAATGTGACAGCCTAGGACACTTCTGTACCCTGCATGGACCTTATAAACACTGTACACTTAAGCTACACTTAATTTATAGACCAACATGAGATTAAAGCAAGCACAAAATAAAATGGTGTGATCAAGAGACACAGTAACACTAGCCATGTGGCTGCCAACAGCGTAACACAGTATATAATATTTAACAGCAAACTTTTTTATACGTATACTCTAAAATAACAATAAAAAGTATAGTATAGTATGTATATTAAGTACATAAAGCAGTAAGTCATTTATTATCACCATCAAGTATTGTGTATTATACATAATCATATGTGCTATACTTTTTTAAAAAAGATTTCATTTATTTATTTTTAGAGAGAGTGGAAGGGAGGGAGAAAGAGGGAAGGAAACATCAACGTAAGAGAGAAACATCAATCGGTTGCCTTTCAGACGCAACCCACTGGGAACCAAACCTACAACCCAGTCATGTGCCCTGACTGGGAACTGAACTAGCAACCTTTCACTTTGCGGGATGATGCCCAACCAACTGAGACAAGCCTGTCAGGGCTGTGCTATACTTTCTATGACTGGCAGAGCAGTTTGTTTACACCAGCATCATCACAAGCACACGAGGAATGTGTTGCACCACAACACCATGATGGCCACATCACTAGGTGACAGAAATTTTTTCAGTTCCGTTAGGACCTCATGGGATCACCACCATACTTGCAGTCCACTGCTGACCGAAACGCAGTGCAGCTTAGTAACAATGCGTGGTAGAAGTGAATGTTCAAAAACCCACACACTTTTAACTGTCTTTTTTTCTTATCTATAGTTTCTTAAGTTTCTATAATAACGTGTTACTCTTGAACAAGAACACATTATTTTTAAGTCACATATAATTTCATATTTATAAAGCTTTAAATGTTTATTAAGGCTAAAAATTTTCAGATAAATTATATATATATAACTTGAAATTCTATTAGTTTAAACCTATGAAAACATTGTGTGCACTGGAAATTTTTTAAAATCACAGCTTTATTATGATATAACTCACATATCACATAATATACCCATTAAACTGTATAGTTCAGTGAGTTTTAGTACACTCACACAGTTGTATAACCATCGCCAAGTGGAGATCTTTTTTGAAGAGTGTTTTTTTTAAGCAAAATTTATAAAAACATGGCCACTGAAATACAGTATGTCTCATTTCAGCAAACTCTAATTTTAAACTACTCAAGATATATAAATATACACAAGTTAATAATTTTGTTTTATAATAGCTTCAAAAATATAAAATGTACAACATGAGTGCCCTAAATCATAATGTGTGATTGATACATGTAGTACAGTACAAAGGTTAGTTATCTGAAAACTGTGCATAACTCTCCAACTAACATTTCTGACACTAAGGGAATCACCCACCACAGTACTTTCTCATGAGGGCACAGTACAGCAGCGCCAGCCCACTAGACCAGCTAGGAAGGCCAGCCCCAGGGGATAGCGCTTGTATGGATTTTCTTTTGTCTAATGGGAAATATCTATGGATCCACACTTCTACAGACTAAAAGCTAATGGCTTATTCAATTTGGTAGAAAAGTTAGTTGAACAAAATGAAAGGCAAGACAACACATGTGTTATAAAGGACTATGCAACACTTCCTAAGTCAAGGAAAAAAACCACCTATAACATTTTTTAATAACATTGTTTAAAAAATATCTATAACATTTTACTGCTGTCTGACTAGATGTTTTGAATTAACATTTCTAGATTGTGATAAATTGGGCTAAAACATCTCAGGGCACTAAAATTAATTAATTAATGTTGTAAAATCTTCAGCCCTACTATTATAATGTGACAACTAGAAATTATACTAATTAAGAATTGAGTAGCTGCTGGGTGGACCAAACTATGCAGGATGCCACAGAAAGTATAAAATTAAAATGATAATTGGGTTTACAAGTTATGGATGAAACTAAAGAATAACATACTTTACTTCCCTAATTTCACAAATGAAATAGACATACAAGTCCAGGAAGCACAGAGTTCCAAACAAGTTGGACCAAAAGAGGACCACACCAAGACACATCATAATTAAAATGCCAAAGGTTAAAGATAAAGAGAGAATCTTAAAAACAGCAGGGAAAAGCAGAGAGTTACCTACAAAGGAGTTTCCATAAGCCTGTCAGCTGATTTCTCAAAAGAAACTTTGCAGGCAAGAAGGGGCTGGCAAGAAGTATCCAAAGTGATGAAAAGCAAGGACCTACAACCAAGATTACTCTATCCAGCAAAGTGATCATTTAAAATAGAAGGGCAGACAAAGTGCTTCCCAGACAAGGTAAAGCTAAAGGAGTTCATCATCACTAAGCCATTATTACATGAAATGTTAAAGGGACTTACATAAGAAAAAGAATAAGATTAAAACCATGAACATTAAAACAGCAACAAATTCACAACTATCAACAACTGAACCTAAAAAAACAAACTAAGCAAACAACCGGAACAGGAACAGAATCATAGATATGGAGATCATTTGGAGGATTATGAGCTTGGAAGGGGAAGTTAAGAATGGAGGAAAAGGTGCAGGGATTAAGAAGCATAACTGGTAGAACAGACAGGAGGAGGTAACAACAGTAAAGGAAATGGAGAAGACAAAGAATTTATATGCATGACCCATGGGCATGAACTAAGGGGTGTTGATTGCTGGAGGGAAGGGGGTTACTGGGAGGAGAAGGGCAAAGGAGGAAAAAATTGGGACAAGTGTAATAGCATAATCAATAAAATATATATTTTTAAAAAGATAGCTACAGTTTAAAAAACATAGTTTATAACAAAGCTTGAAAATCTGTGAGATAAGCAATTAGAGAATTTATAATAAATATACAATAGTAAAAAATGCTACACCCCCAAAGCTGGGACATTGGTTAGGGGGTAGAGGGAACAAGCAAGAAAGAAAAAGGACTCATGGACACACACAATAGTGTGGTAATTGCAGGGGTGAGGGGAGAGAGTAGAGGTGGGAGAGGGTATAAGGGGGATAACTGGTAATGAAAAAAATACAGTAAAAATAATAAAAATAATAAAACTTACAAATTATTTATTTCTGGAATTTTCCATTAAAAAAGATGCTGAGATTAATATAGGAATAGATTTCAGTATTGGTATGCTATATTTTATATGGATGATTTGAATGAAAAGTTAAGTTACTTTCCTTAGGAACACCCTCTTTTATTATTTTCTGATAATAATCCTATACAAAAGGTAGGTGACATTTATAAAACTGAAGCTGAAAATCAAATAATTTACCCACTTTAGGGGTTAAAGAAATGAATGGCAATGCTAGTTAGAACTCACGGTTCTGGTACGACAACAGATGTGGAAGTGTCCTATAAGCTCTAAGAGGCTAAACAAATTTATTATACATAATTATTCTAATACTTTCACTTTATATAGTCTCATTGCATGTTCTTTAAATCCCCACTTAAATGTGGCTACTTATGTTTCCATATTATTTCTACATCATCATTTTCATATATATACATAAACATAATTTTTAAGATAACTATTTCTATCACACTAGAAAAAGATGAAAGGAAATTAATAAAAACAAGGATAAAATAAGTTACTTTTACAAGTAGACCTTATGGTAGGTTTTTTTTTTTTTTAAACTGGAGCAAATGAACAATAAAGATTCACCTTTAAAATTTCAGAGTATGCTGTAAGATTCTGTTGTATAATGCTTTATGATTATTGGTATCATATTCTTACATACTCCTTTGAAAATGTCCTCCAAAATTCCATCAATTTAGGAAGAAAGAGTTAATTCTCCCCAGTAAACTAACTGAAAGTGATCGACAGCAAAATATAATGTAAAGAAAAGAAACCTCATAAAAGTGCTTAAAATAGATTAAACACTATTTTTTTCTAAGCCTCACATACTACAAAACTCTGGTACACTAAAAGTGATGGATAATAATGAGTTACAGTGGGAGAGAAATAGTTAAAACACATTTTAAATAACAAAAAGGATAATAAAGAGAATCATGAGGGCCCTCTCAACAAGAAAAACACACCCAAAAACGTGCAGAGAAATAAGGGGTAGCTAGATTCCCCGTGCCCTGTGCATGTGAGCGGCAGCGTGGCAGTAACATTTGCTCAGAGCAGAAAACAAACTGCCTCTGACCACTCGACAGACCTTATGCGACAGAAACGGGCGGCAGGTGACAACCATCATGATGCTGCTTTAGTGAAGTCAGCCCTTATCTGACTGCTAAGTTCTCTCAGTCAACACCTAAGAAATACAACGGGCCGGAACGCACACAGATTCCTCTGTTGGACCTTAATCAGCAACAGGCTAACTCAGTGGGTTTTAAAAACTTCACACAGTTGATAATCCTAGCTATGTGGAGGTCTAAAAGTTTGCTGAATTCTCTGGCAATAATTTAAACGAGTCAAGCTATGATTTAGGTTGTAGAAATAAATTTAGAATTAAATGCAGTTTTAAAATCATTTGAGAACTACCTAAAAAATTGTCTAAGAGGAATTTGAAAAAATACAAATAATTTATAAGAGGCTTCTGAGTTCTCACATTTAATGAAAAATTATTGTTGGGAGAATTTTTCAATTTCAAGAATTCTTTTTGTGATACAACAATACAGTACATAATACAATGTAATAATTAAAACACCCTCTCATTAATAAATACACTGCACCCTGGCCCATGATCAGTTGGTTGGAGCACTGTCCCATGCACCAAAAAGGCTGAAGATTTGATCCCTGCTCAGGGCACATACCTAGGTTGAGGGTTCCCTACTGGGGCACATATGGGAGGCAACCAATCTATATTTCTCTTTCATGTCAATGTTTCTCTCTCCACTGCCCACCCTGTCCTCTCTCTCTAAAATCAATGAAAGCAGATCTTCAGGTGAGGAATATATATATATATATATAAATAAATAAATAAATAAATAAAACCACAGAATTTAAACAACTACCTTAAATATGCTATATATTAAATAATATTAATAACGGTAAATCTAATAATAGCTGAATCAAAGTAAATTATTTAAAGAGAATCTGAAAGTCAAATTTAAATTAGAAAAACAGGTTCTTTTAGACTTAAATGTAAATAAAACAAAGCCTGAGTTTTTTCTTATATGTTTATTCACAGGATGAATTTTCTATGTTAAGTACTTTACCACTGATTTCTATCTGAATAGCAAACACTTACTACCTTTCACTCTCTGGAGCGTTCCTTCTCCATATGAAGGTGCTTGGCCTGTTCTGGAACAATACCTGTCACGTTGTGAGCATTCAATAAATGTTTGCTATGAGAACTTATTTCCCCCCAATCCTGGGGGGAAATAGCTTGAGCAACAACTGTATCATCATACAAGCATATTATATTTGCATGAACTCATTTGGTCCTACAAAGTCCAGGGAGGTAAACCACTTTCTCATCCCTGTTTTACCTGTAAGGAAATTAAGAATCATAGAAGTAATGTTTCCAAAGTCAAGTAACTACTAAATGGGTTTATGCCAAAATGTGAGCCCAAGTCTTCTCAATCTAAACCCTTATTCTTTATCCTGCGCCACAATAAGATTAGTAACCAGCTCTCCAGATTTTCCATAAAATCTCCTAACTGGGAAATCCTTACTGAAATGTCAAAATAGTATTTTACCTATTCATCAAGTTCTCAGTAAAATCAGTATGGTATTTCATGCTTTCTACCTACCTATACTGACATAAACTCCAATAAGGACTTTAGTGTAACATAACAACAAACTTTCAATATCAAACATTAAAGTGTACACAGTTCCAGATTCCCTGTGAGAAGGCAGGGCCACTGTCGTCATTTATTGACTTGGGATGGTAAACACACAATACAATATACAGATGATATACCATAGAATTATGCACCTGAAACCTGTATAATTTTATTAACCAGTGTTGCCCCAATAAATTCAATAAAAATAATTTTAAAAATAAATACATATATGTACTAATGAAATAAAAAGTAAGTTTCTGCAAAGTAAGAATGAATTATATAGCAAGCCACTGCAGTACAGAATCTTATATAATTCAAGGCCATATGGGCTGCTGCTTTCTTTATTTAACCTTTTAAAAAGCAGTGGAGTTAGTTCTCTATCTCTTTCCTTTATAAGTTGACAACAATAGCATTGAACTTTCCCTGCAGATCTTGATATTCAGCTGCCTAGTATAACCTCAACTTTTAAAGTATTTATTACAAGATTTTGATGCTATCATAACCATATATCAAACTTTATAATATCAGCACTTGTAACTAAAAGCCCCTGTTAAGGAAATCTTAGCTGCTATGTAAAAAGCCATCAATGTGCCTAATTAAATCCAAAGACCCTGCCCTTAAAAGACTGACACCGTACAGACTATACTGTAGTGTTCAGCCACAGAATTGGTATTTAGCACTGAAATGTGTTAATCAGAGTATCAAAGCTGGGTTGTACTTGACCTGAGAGAATCCCGTTATTCTGAAAAAAATAGGGAGAGGAGATGGGGGAAGGGACTGAGAGGGAGATCAACAGTTCAAACGCAGCAGTTGCGCTGCCACTCCACGCCGTAAACACCTGTCTGCAACGAACCCGTAAAAGGTGGCGGGAACGCAGCAAACAGCAACAACAAACCTGTCGTTTCACCTGATTGCCCACACTTCCCACAATTCTCTGAGACTGTGAATAGTCTAACAAGGTGGTAAAAGTGAAAGTAACTCTCTATATTTAAAAAATGTATTTTCATTCAACTTGGCCCCTGAAAAAAAACCAACCTCTTCACTGGTGCCCAACCAAAGAAATGGCAACATGTTGCAAATGGAAGAAAAACTGGCTGTTTTGGGTTTGTTTAGAATATGTCATCTCCAATTTAGCCCCTGCCCAAGGGACTTCTCAAGGGCCTAAAAACAAACATAAACAGTTCACTGAATTATGCAGACTGAAAGGGGTAAAAGAATGCAATGGCTTAGTTATTTTTCCTCTAATAAGTTAAAATATCCCATTATATTTCTTAAGGGATTCCTAAAACTACTTTTCTGTACAAGGTTTTGACCTTATATACTGATCGTAAAACCTAACCTCAACATAGGATGTGATTCTACTATATTTGTTCATTCAAAATACCTATCCGTACCAAAGCCACACATAACAACTATCACTTCCTACAGAGTTATCTTAGGTCAGACATTAATACAAGTCGTCCTCATAACAACCCCATGAGGTAAGTAATACTATTATCACCATTTTACAAATGAGGAAACTGAGGCACTATTACACAAAGCTGGTTCAAAACCAGACAATCTGACATGTGTAAATAAATACAAAGAATATACACCTCTCGGAAATGACTTCCAATCTAGAAAGATGAGAAGAGGTTTCAAAAGCAGCTGGTATCAAAGCTATGCGGTCAGGGTTGAGAAGAGCATTCTCAGCAGAATGAAACGCCACGTGCCAAGAAGTTCAGGCTGGGTACGGCTGAAGGACAGGTGCTACTGAGAATGGCAGGAGAAACCACTAGAAAGGTACAAACAGGCCAGATTTGGTCAGAAAATTAGACTTTTAATCTTGCAAATGTTTACAGCACTCCACAGAGAGTTTGCACCAAGATATCGGGCAGGAAACACTTGAATTAGTGAACTTCCAACCCCCATCCTCCTTTCAACCAGAACCTGCTTTAATGTTTTCTGTGAGGTTTTGTATGAGATTTTGTTCAAAGAAGGGTTCTGTGGACAAGTACTTGCCAACTATTGTCATAGAAAGCCATGGGAAGCTGCCGAAGGATTCCTCGCTGTGGAGCAGTGTTCTCTGATCTCTGTCTCAGGGATCATATATACAAACCATAGCTGCCGAATTAGAATAAGTACAAAAGACCACTCTGGCCATGCTGTAAAAGCTCATTTACATCTTCAGTTGGATTCTAGCAAAGGTTTAATAAGACTTCACCTGTGAGTATTACAATTCAGTGATACACTAGATTAAAACGATTTTAAAAAGAACTGGCTTGTAACAGGTAGTTTTCCTTAGTATGCTAAAGAATATTAAATCAAATTCACTTCTACATTGTTCAGAGAGTATACATTAAATATTCACTTTATATAAATGCAGTGTCCTAGCTATGTATTTTCTATTTCTACTAATAACTATATGAATTCCTACAAGTTATTTGAATCATATGGCAGCCATAAACTCTGAGTCACAGCAGAAATATATGATGAAAAGAATGTATTATTCTAGGAGCACCAAAAAGTTCATTACAATTGAAGTTAGCAGTTGTTTTCTAAGAAGAACTACATTATTTAGTCTATAGTTATTTTTTTTATATTTAACCAATAATAACTTGGTTATTATATTGGATTTTTTTTTTAAAGGAAGAAAAATGGTGAGAAAAAAGTTACCACTAGCAGTCACCATTAAGTGAAGTTTCCAAATAACTGAAAGGGTTGGTATCAGCTTTCCCATTAGGTGATAACTGGACCATGAAAGTTATTTTTTTAACGTATCTGAGTGAAATATATAGCTTTTAATCCATCTTCATCCCTATTAATTATACAAAGAAAACAATGAAGCTGAGCAATACAGAGGGTATTAAAATAAAGATGTAAGGCTCACATCTAAAATGACCACAATTTCAGCAGCAGTTAGCAAATGCAAACAAAGTATTAGAAAAGTGCAGAAAGATGAACCCAAGCCTCAGTGTAATCTTTTGAGAAAGTGTGCTGAGCATAACTTTTGTGTGTTTGGGTAGTAACAACTAGAAACTATACACACATACACACACACCCATTCTGGGCAAGTAATGATATAGCAAAACAATGTTTTATAGCTCTGTTTCAAATACAGTTTTTCTGTGTAAGGGAGTGTGTGTATGTACACTTGTAAATATACATACTCAATAAATAGTACAATTTGATTGTAAAAAATTTCCCATAAGTTAGTACGGTTTACGTTTCCGATACCTCTGTAACCAACCCATTCACTTGAAGAAGCACACACACAGCTGTTGTCCTCTAAATGAGCGAGATCACCATCTAGTGGTGACTCCTTGAAATGCCAGGCATATGGCTTATGGAGCCTAGGAAATACTTTATGGAATGAGGCTAAGAGTCTACATACTCTAGAACATTCAAGTGTATTTAAGGAAAAAAGAGCATAACAAACTGAATTATCTTTTTCTTTTTTATACTAAAAATAACTGTAGCATAAGGGAGAAAAGTACCAACTAGACATGAGGCTCCTACCAAAGGGGATAAAAGCTACAGGGTAAAGTTATACGAAATCCAGTCAATATGACAAGAAAACAGATTTTTCATCTTTTCCTTTTCTGTACTTTATAAAGCAAAAGAGAAATCGTTACTGTAGTGGAGTATGTTTGTTCCACATCCCTGAGGAGACAGTAACCTCTATAAATGTTAGTGCCTCTTTTGGAAAGAGGCACTATCAGATTCAGGAGTGCCCACGGTACTGTCTCTGGCTAATTAAGTGTGGACAGAGTAAAATAATGTCACTCCTAGGAGATATGGACAAGTGAGGTCCTATATGGAGATCTTCCACCATGAGACCAACAGTGTCCAAGATGTGGTCTACTCTACCAGCCCTATTCACAGGGTGAGGGGCCACGAAGCAGAAGCACAGCTGGTCCATGATGGGAATGGATAACATGTGAGAAGCCACTTGTTGTGAAGACACCGAAATTTTTGGAGTCATTTGTTACCAAAACATTACACAGGGTATTTTGACTAATACAATCATATTGTATTACATCTAGCTATCTACTCTAGAATTTATACAGCCATGAAATTGTCAATGGATACTTTAGAAAATTAGTTTCTAGTGGGATTTAATGTTGTATCACCAGTAGAAGAAATGAATTTTAATTAAATATTAAAAACCACAGCAAGCCATTTGATTTTTAATCAATATAAAAGTATGATAAAAACATATCAGTATCTTACAGAAAAATATTAAATTTGAATACAAATTAAAATAAACTTATCTGTATATATTTCATAAAATACAGTTTCCCCAAAACCTTCCCTAACTTATATTGAATATATGCATATTTTAATTTAATATTTCCTACCCTAAAAGATTTAAAAGGAAAAAATATATCTAAGCAATTTTTGCTCTTTTTCTTTTCCTTCTTTAAAATAAATAATATTGGCCTAATAGGTGGTTGGGCACTGTCCTGCAAAACAAAAGGTCACACATTAAATTCCCAGTCAGGGCACGTGCCTGGGTTGTGGGTTCAGAGCCTGGTCACAGCATGTATGAGAGGCAGCCAACTGATGTTTCTCTCCCTCTCTTCCTCCCTCCCTTCCCCTCTCTCTAAAAATAAAAAAGCAAAATATTTAAAAATAAATAAATTTTTATATTTACTGACATTTTAAAATAGGCATGATATATTTCTTAATTTTAAAAAGAACTAGTCTGAGATCCAAGATAGCAGCAGAGTAGATGAAAACTACACTCACCTCTTCCCAGGACCAAATGGGAATTAACAACCAAAATATAGAACAATCAACCTGAATAACTAACTGAAGACTAGCTAAAGAGAAGTCTTATAACAAAGGATTTACCAAAGAAGCCACATCGACACTGGTAGGAAGGGCAGAGACATGAAAAAAGCTGGCCCTGCTCCCATGGGCAGCAGCTGAGATGCTGGAGGGCTATCTCAGCTGTAGGGGTTCCCCCTGAGGAGTGTGGGGTTTCAACCCCAAGCCAGGCTCCCAAGCCCAGAGCACCAGAGCCAGGAAAAGAAACCCACATAACCAGTGGCTGTGAAAATTGGCAGGGATTCTGTCCATCAGGGAGATACACGTGTTTGCTAAAGACATAAGCACACTCTTAAAGGGCCAATGCATAAAATCTCAATCACAGCCACAAATCCTGGGCTCCCACAGAGAAAAGGTGAAGCAAACTAGAGTCACATGAGGAAACACTGGGGTCTTGGCTCTGAGGAGAGAGCAGAAGGGACAGACACCAGGATCGCTGCGCTGAGTCCCTCTCCCACACCACAGACAACACCTTTTGTGGGTGGAGCACTCCCCTCCATATGGTATGAGCCTAGGAGAACACAAGAGCCCCACCCTCTGGTCTCCAAGTTGCCTGACCCTGTGGGAGCTTGGGCTCTGCTCAGGAGTCAGCTCCCTGGGACAGCAGGTAGAGATCTGGGCAGACTCAAGAGGTGTCAGTGCCTGAGTGGTATAGCTTTGGGACAGGGGCCGTTCCTCACTTTCCCCAGAGCTTGACTGGTGCCTCCCAGTCATAGGAGATCTACTAATCCCACTCTCTCAGCTCCTGGTGGCCCCACACTCGCACCTCCTGGTGGCTCTGCCCTGTGAGACCTGGGCAGAATTCAGGACAGACTGAGTTGTGTGGCTCTGGGGTGGGAGCCACTCCTCCCAACTTCCACCAAGCCTATTAGTACCTCCACCTCACAGGAGATCCACCAGACCCATCCTCCCAACTCACAGTGGCCCTGCCCTGCTGAGATTGGGCTCCTGGCAGAATATGGGACAGACTGAGCTCTGTAACTCCATGACAGGGAACAGTTCTCCACAGCACGTCTGACTGGTGCAGAGTCTTCCCTTCACATGGTCAAATCTGGGTCTGTCTGGGCCTGATAAACTCTGCTGGCCTCAACCTACTGACTCCCTTAGACCTTATCCCACCACAAAAGCATGTGAACACCCAGCAGGTGTCAGCTACATCTGGTATACTCTGGGACATTTGCTTAGTGGCCTCAGACCCAACACTAGCATCAAATTTGAACCTGTATCCATCTAGTGAACACCACTCACCCATGCCTGGTGGCTCACTGAGAACCTACCTACCTTATGCAACTCAAGGACTGACAAAGGCTCTTTCAGTGACTGAGTCTACCAGGCAACTGGCACACAGAGATAAGTAGAGGTAAATCTCACGGTGCCTTGGGACATTAGCTGACCTGCCCCAAGGCCCAGTGTTAGTAAAAGCCAGCCTTGGTGTACAGCTTTGTCCTTCCCACGCATACCCAGGATCAGCAGAGGTAGCCACAGTGGATCACCTGTAGCTCCAAACAGGCTGCCCAAGGCTAGTCCCAGGCAGTATGTGACATTAGCCTGTACCAGAGTCCCTCCCAAGAAGTTCCAGAACCAACACACCCAGTGGTCAGCTTCAGAAAACATCAGAGCAGGATCCAAATAGCTTCACAGGCAGCACAGCCAAGGGAAGATCTCAGCAGGCACCAGATTTTGCTGAGGCACATTCTACTTCATGTGGTCAGCCCCTGCACAGCAGCTCAACAACTGTGTTTGGTGTTGATCCTCACAGTCAGCCAGCCTAAGGGTAAACCCCCTACACAAATAAGCCAACAGTAATTCAGACTCAATTACAACAGGAGGGGCCACATAACCCATAAAAGGCACATTCCTGGAGCACCCACCTCAGGTGATCAAAGACTCTGTACCACTAGATCCCGTAGGACACCTACTACATAAGGCACCCTAGCAAAACTTGGAGTCATAGCAAATCTACCTAATACAGAAAAACAAAAATAGTCAGCTAAATGGAGAGAAAAAGAAACATGCCCCAAATGAAAAACAGGAGAAATCCCCATAAAAAGAGCTAAAGGAAACAGAGGCAAGCAATTTATCATTTATAGAGTTTTTAAAAAATGGTTATAAGAATGTTCAAAGAACATAGAACTACAACAACATAAAAAAGGACATAGAAACCAAAAAAAGAATGAGTCACAAATGAAGAATACAATATCTAAATGAGGAATACACTAGAAGAATAAACAATAGTTTGAGTGAAGCAGAGAATCGAATCAGCAATTTGGAAGACAAGGTAGCAAAAAAACACCCAATCAGAGCAGCAAAAAAAAAAAAAAAAAAAAAAAAAAAAAAAAAAAAAAAGAATTTTAAAAAGTGAGGATAGTTTAAGGGACCTTTGGGACAACATGAAGTAAAACAACATCTCCATCATAGGGGTTCCAGAAGGAGAAGCAAGAGAGCAAAAGAGTGAGAACCTCTTTGAATAAATAAAACTGAAAACTTCCCTAACCTGTTGAAGAAAAAAATACACAAGTCCAGGAAGTGCAGAGGCACAAAAAAGATGAACCCAAAAGATCCACATTAAGTTACATCATAATTAAAATGATGAAAGTTAAAGACAAAGAGAGAATCTTAAAAGCAGCAAGAGAAAGACAGTTACCTACAAGGGAGCTCCCATAAGACTATCTGATTTATTACTCAAAAGAAAATTTTCAGGATAGAAGGGATTGGCATGAAGTATTCAAAATGATGGACAGCAAGGACCTACAACCAAGACTACTTTACCTAGTGAGGCTAACATTTAAACTTGAAGGAGAAATAAAGAGCTTCACAGATAAGAAAACGCTAAAGGAGTTCATTACCATTAAACCAATATTACAAGACATGTTAAAGGGTGAAGAAGGAGGAGGAGGGGAAGGAGAGGAACAAAAAGGAGGAGAAGGAGAAGAAGAAGGAGGAACTGAGAAATATAGTTAAAAAATTAAATGGCAATAAATACGTGCCTATCAATAATCACTTTAAATGCAAATGGTCAATGCTTCAAACTAAAGACATAGGGTAGCTGAATGCCTAAGAAAACAATGCCCATATACATGTTGTCTACAAGAGACCTACGTAAGAATGAAAGATACACACAGACTAAAACTAAAGGGATGGAAAAAGATATTTTATGCAAATGTAAATGAAAAATAAAGCTGGGGTAGCAATACTTATACCTAAAAAAACAGACTTTAAAACCAAGGCTGTAGTGGGAAACAATGAAGGATACTACATATGATAAAGGGAACAATCCAACAAGAGAATATAACCCTTGTAAACATTTACACACCCAACACAGAAGCACAAAAATATATAAAGCAAAGCTTTATGGACATAAAGCAAGAGATTGACAGTAATATAGCCATAGCAGGGGATTTTAATACCCTATTGACATCAATGGATAGATCTTCCAGGCAAAAAATCAACGAGGAAACAATGGCCTTAAATGACACACTAGATCAGATGGATTGTACTGATATCTCAGAGCATTTCACCCCGAAGATGATGCCACAGAAATATAAGTATATCCTGAAATACAGATATCTGAGACAAATGAAAATAAGAATACAACAGCCCCAAATGTGTGGCACAGAGAGAAAGCAATCCTAAGAGAAAAAGTCATAGCATTGCAGGCCTACCTCAAGAAATAAGAAAAATCTCAAATACACAATCTAACTTTACACCTAAACAAACAGAAAAAGAACAACAAACAAAGCTGTCAAATCAGTAGAAAAAAGCAAATAATAAAGATCAGAACAGAAATAAACAAAATTCAGTCTAAAAAAAAACAAAATTTCAATGAAACCAAGAACTAGTTCTTTAGAAAGATAAAGAAGATTGACAAGCCTTCAGATAAAATGGGCCGGGCAAAAGCGGGTGTACAGTTGTTCATATGGAAAATGATATAATAATTAATGAATAACAATACAAGAATAAACTCTGTGTTTTGTGTACTCTTAATTATAAACCTACTTTTGCCCCACACTGTATCACCTCAGGCAAGAGGACAAAGGAAAAATAAGTAAATGGGATGACATCAAACTAAAAAGGTTTTGTACAGCCAAGGAAACCATCAACAAAATGAAAAGACAACCCACTGAATGGGAGAACATATTCACCAATGACACATTTGATAAGGGGTTAATTACCAAAATTTATAAAGAACTTACAAAAGTCAACATCAAAAAACTCACAAACAATCCAATTTAAAAAGGGCAAAATACTTGAATAGACGCTTCTCCAAAGAGGACATACAGATGTCCAGTAGACATATAAAAAGATTCTCAACATCACTAATCATTGGAGAAATGCAAATTAAAACCACAATAAGATATCACTTTATACCAGTCAGAATGGCCATCATTCATAAATCAATAACAACAAGTATGGCGAGGATGTGGAGCAAAGGGAACCCTTATACACTATTGGTGGGAATGCAGACTGGTGCAGCCACTGTGGAAAGCAGTATGGAGATACCTCAAAAAATTAAAAATGGAAATGCCTTATGACCCAGAGATTCCACTTCTGGGAATTTATCCAAAGAAACCTGAAACAATAATTTGAAAGAATATATGGATCCCTATGTTCATTGCAGCATTATTTACAATAGCCAAGATTTGGAAGCAGCCCAAATGCCCATCAGTAGATGAGCGGGTCAAAATGCTGTGGTACATTTATACAATGGAATACTACTTAGCCATAAAAAGGAAGGAAATCTTATGTTTTGCAATAACAGAAGATGGTTTGTTAAACATACTCAACAAACAAGGGTAAGAAATTAATCAGTTATATAACATTTTATCAAATGATGAATATATATATATGTGTGTGTTAGTGTATATAGTACACATTTAATCACTATCATTCATCTAACTCCTTGGGAAAAAAGACTTCAATAATTTGTTTCCTTTCCATAAAGTAAGGGCCTTAGTATTTCTGACATCATACCCAAATACATATCCCTCTGACTCAGGGGATTTTATCGAACCCCTTTCATAACTAAAGATGCCTCTTTTCAAGACTTTTAGCCATGACACGGCATAGAAGCCCTAAATCCACAGTCTTTACAGATAAACGATTTTCTAAATTCCACGGATTCTGTGTCTGTTCTGTGTCACAGGACTCAGATCAGAAAGCAGATGAATTCTATTCAATCACAGAAGCGCTCTTGATGATTCTGGCCTGCTTTGATACTCTGACTTTACTCCTGAAATAAGATAAAAGCACTATAAAGGTGTTTCCTGTTTCATCCATCATAGTTATTTTTCTTGTTGGTACTCTTAACAATAATCCCTGTAGAGTACATATACATCCCTAACTATTATACATTTTGGAATTTAGCCAGGTTTTTGCTATCAGACACAAAACTGACAAATACATTTTACCCTTTAGAGTTTCAGGCATTCTAATTTTAAAGAGGTTAATATGACCTTATTTTTTTATTAAAACAGTATAAATAATACTTGCCAGCATTCCATAATATCAAAGCACTACAAAATCATTCATTAGGTAACCTTTTAATTGTGAAATACTAAAATAAAATGCAAATTTTCAAGTTTAGTACACACTGGTGTTTTCTGAAATAGAATGTTAAGTTAGTGATGGAAGAGTGAAATGCACTAACCTTCCAAATAAAACTTGAGCATGTTAACTAAATGTTTCATATAAACAGAATTGTTTCATAATTTACAATAAATAGCCCCACACAGGAATAAAATTACCTTTAAAATGATTTAAACCTTGTCATGTAACCATGTCAGAAATACAAACTTATAATTAGATAATAACCTCCAAAGTCTGAGACATTTATATTTATAATCATTTCATTACAAATATAATATTCTAAAGTTGGTTACTACATATGGTCACAGTTAAATTACATATTTCTGAAATAAAACCACCACTAAATCTCAGATTAATGAAAAGTAAAATAAATGTATTCAGAGAATAAATAAATTTTGATTAACCCTTTAAGTTATAATGTACTATTTACTAATTTAAAAATGGGCCCACTGAAACAAGAAATAAAGTATTTTCAGAGTTAACCATGGACTGTTTAACTTTAGGCATATTTACAGTGCATTCAAAGGAAATAATTTTTCTAACAGAGAAAAATCTTACTATTATCATCACCAATAAACATAGCTGGGTTCAGTTCCTTGTTACATTAATTGCTAGCTCCACAACCTACAGCAGGTCAAATTCTCTATGCTTTGGTTTCCTCATCTGTACATTATGGGTAACAATATTTATCTCAGGATTTACTTTAAAGATTAGATGAGATACTATCTGAAAATTACTTAGCAGAGTGCTGAGGAAATAATATACAACACAAGGGCAAACGCTAACAAAATGTGAACGGTCCCTGAAGCCACAATCCACAATGGAGGTTTATAAGATTACAGAGAAACACAAGTCATAAGATTATAAAACTGCATGTTCACACTACATAAAGGGTTTTTAGTATATTAGCACTTCAATTAATCCCAGCAACTAAACTCTCATTGAACAATGGCAAAAATCAACTTCAGTCATTCTATATTTTCTGTGGCATAACATAAATGGAATATTATTTACAAAATTCCAGATAGTTTACATATACTTGAAAACTCTGGTTTTAAGACTGAAACATGTATTTCAGACTAAAACATACTTTCATTTAAGGATGGAATGCCAAGAGATCAAATGACAGCCATAGTTGAATAAGGTCAAATTAGAGGAGAAAGAGATTTGACTTACATGTCTCTGAGAGGCCCACTGCAGACTTACATGGCCTATGATGTCTCACAACCAAAAATTAAAAAAATAAAAATCTGTATAGACTTATTTAGTGAAAAGGAAACTGAGACCATGGGAAAAGCTGATTAAGATGAAAAGTAAAGGCACCCTAAAAAAAATTCCATGTAAGTAATACTTCTTCACAAAAAGCAAGACAGACAAATAGGAGGCCAGGGCAGGGGACAAAAAAGAAATCAGAGCCAAATACCCAAACACCCTCTAACTATAAGGGACTTTAATACTGCAACAAAACCAAAAAAGAAAGAAACCCAGAGAAGTTATATATATTGATATTCAGGCTACCAGGAAAATATTATTTCAAACAGTTTTTTAAAAGGCAGTTTTGTAGGCCTATTGATTCCTTTTGTACATTTCAAGGTAAAATAGTTACTTTGTAGTTGACTCAATAACATAACAAAATCTCTCAGGAATCAGGATTTAACAAGAACCCTCTCTATGTTTGAAAAAAGATCTAAAAAAGTTACAGCTCAAACTAACTGAAATAAATTATACACAAGTACATGTGGTTAGCATACAATCTACTTATGCAATAATCCCATTTTTCTTCCAAAGCAAAGTCAATAAATCTTTCCTGCTGTGCTATAAATTCCAAGGTCATGGACAAAGATGTTTATTAGTATAATTACAATGTGGAAATAATGCCATTAAGCCTCCTGTTCTAGGTTTCATAAATTAATAGAAATGGAAGATTAAGAAAGTGTCAAGTATGGTTTTAATTCTTAGACACTTAAAAAAAATCCTAGAGTAGCTCTCTTCTTTTACATGATCTAACTTCTGGTTTCACTTTAATTTGATCTTTGAAGTTACTAACAATTTTTATTGCTTTCTTTTATTTTTATTTTATTTTTCAATTACTGTTTACATTCAACACTATTTTGTATTAGTTGCAGGTGTACAGCATAGTGGCCAGATAATCCTGTACATAGTGATCTTTTCACTATTTCAAGTACCCACCTGCCACCATACACAGTTACTGCAGTATGACTGACTGTATTCCCGGTGCTGCACTTTACATCTCTATGACTATTTCAAAACTACCCATTAGTACTTACGAATCCCTTCACCTTTTTCACCCTGCCCCGCAACTGCCCTCCCATCAGCCTGTTCTCTATATCTATGAGTCTGTTTCTACTTTGTTTGTTTGAAGTTACTAACATTTTTAAAAAGGACTTGCAAAGCAGTTTTGTGATCATAAAAATTAAGATATGGCCTTAAAAAAGAAAAAATATATGGCCTTATGAGAAGAGGGGAAAAGAGCCAAAATTGCTAAATGGCTGAAAGGAACTCATTTATAATATAATGAATCACTCAACTTTAAAGAAATTCTTCAATAGGATCTCTGTGTTCAATTTCTGCACAATTCTTAAGCTGTATTTGAAATCCATCTCTATAAAACTGCAAATATGCACAATACTAAGAGGTTCTTGACTGCTCCCTAATATCCAATCTTCACTTCTACTCCCAATAATAAACAGAGAATCACTATTTCAGAAAAAAAAAAGTTTTTGACATTATGTTCAATGATTTTGGGTGCATGATTTCACATGAGAAAGAGAACTGCATTAAATAATAATATCTAATTCTCAATGTCTGCACTTCATATTAGTATGGACTTTATTATCACTAGAAATTATTGAAAATACCATGTAGTTATTTGGGGGTTGATTTGTTTTGTTTGGGGGAAATCTCTTTTCTAATATGCTTTCCTTCTAACAATCAGCTAACAGTAGTACAGAAGTTAGAAAATAAATACCCCTACTTTCTTCTGCCACTAGAGAATACATGAATCATAATACCATAGAGGTTCTTTATATATCTGGTTACAGCATATCTGAAATGTTTAAAGCTAAAGTAAATCTCAACAGGTTATCTAGATCTGGTGAATCTTTCATGTCTTACTTCTGAGAACTCTGCACCACCATAGAAACAAACAAACAACAACAAAAAGCAGTTGGTTGTTAGGATATGTAGTTTAAACTAGATATTCACTTAATGCCTTAGTTATAAAAAGATAAAAAACTGTCCCAAACAGCACTGCAACAAGGAGTTTTCTGGGTACCAACAACTGTATCATTGTTTACAGACCACTGATCCATTCAAATCTCAAGTTTATAGGGACCCAAACTCTTCTACCAAAGACAAGTAAATTGATTATTCTTAACAGTCTGCACCTACTTTACAGTCTCACTCATTCAGTAGTGAGCTTCTTTAGATGCTATTCGCTACCATTATGATGCATAGTTCTCACATATACTTTAAACATAGTTTTAACATAAAGGGTCCAGCACAAATAATTCCCCTTTTTTATTACAAAATCATAAGCATGTAATTCTGTAACATACCAATATCACACTCAAGCACACCATATGACATTTTAGGTGAAACGTTCAGATTAAAACTATAAATTATTACACCCATATCATTTCCTTACCAACCATACTCAGGTAGGCATTACTTCTGCCAGATCCTGTATATAACACAAATCTCTTGCATACCGAGCTTTGCAGACTCTTTTTTAATATTTATTTTTTGCTTTTTATTGAATTTAACAAAATCACACAGGTTTTAGGTCTGCAATTCTACACACATCATCTATTGACTGTATTGTTTTCACCACTCAAAGTCAAGTCCCCATCCATCACCATTTATCCCCACTAGACCTGCCTCCACCATCCCTCCTCCTCCCCCCATCAATCACCACACTGTTGTCGATCAATGTCCATGACTTATTTTTTCTCATTTTGCTCAATCCCTCTGTCCCCACCCATACCAACCCCAACCTGACAGCTGTCAGCCTGCTCTCTATGAGTCTGTCTCTATTTTGTTTGTCAGTTCATGTTGTTCATTAGATTCCACATACAAGTGAAACCATATGGAACTTGTCTTTCTCTGGCTGGCTTGTTTCACTTAGCATAATACTCTCCAGGTCCATTCATGTTGTTGCAAAAAGATTTCCTTCTATTTTATGGCCAAATAGTATTCTATTATGTACATGTACCACAGTGTTTTGACCCACTCATCTACTGATGGATACTTGAGCTGCTTCCAAATCTTGGCTATTATAAATAATGCTGCAATGAACATAGGGGTATATACTCATATTCTTTCAAATTATTGTTTCAGGTTTCTTTGGATAAATTCCCAGAAGTGGAATCTCTGGGTCATAAGGCATTTCCATTTTTAATTTTTTGAGGTATCTCCATACTGCCTTCCACAGTGGCTGCACCAACCTGCATTCCCACCAATAGTGTATAAGGGTTCCCTTTGCTCCACATCCTCGCCATACTTGTTATTGATTTATGAATGATGGCCATTCTGACTGGTATAAAGTGGTATCTTATTGTGGTTTTAATTTGCATTTCTCCAATGATTAGTGATGTTGAGCATCTTTTTATAGGTCTACTGGACATCTGTATGTCCTCTTTGGAGAAGCGTCTATTCAAGTGTCTTGCCCTTTTTTAATTGGATTGTTTGTGGGTTTTTTGATGTTGACTTTTGTTAAGTTCTTTATAAATTTTGGTAATTAACCCCTTATCAAATGTGTCATTGGTGAATATGTTCTCCCATTCAGTGGGTTGTCTTTTCATTTTGTTGATGGTTTTCTCTGCTGTACAAAACCTTTTTAGTTTGATGTCATCCCATTTGTTTTGTTTTGTTTTCATTTCCCTTGCCAGAGGACACTGCTGCATCTTCTTAGTAAGAGAGAATACATGGTAGGTAGATTCATAGCAATTTAAATTTTAGACCTTGAAATTAATAACTTTCATGGTTCCCTATTTATCCAATCTCACATCTTCAGATCTTTTTCTCTCTTTCTTTCTTCTCATTCTCAATCTCATCTTTATGTCTTTTTATAATTACGGCTTTCAATTCAGGCATCCCTAGGTGGTCCTAATTTCTTTAACTTCACTTGACTATAATCTCCCTTCAGGTTATCACGTATTATCTTTCCTTTTTGTCACTGTTAACTCCTCGAAAGTAAAAATCCATATCTACTACTTTCATTCCCCCTCCACACACCAGATGCAATAAATAAGTAGGAATTTTAAGTCAACAAATCTAAATACAAATTCCTACTTTAATACTTACTAGCTGAGGAAACTTGGTCAAATTACTGACATCTCTGAGTCTTACTTCCCTAATCTGTAAAAATGGAAATTATGCTGCCTCTTTCACAGGTTGTTGTGAGGGCTAAATGTGATGAAATATTTCAAATATCTAGCAAAGAGCCAGACATAGCAATCACTTAGTAAACAAATAAATGCATGCCATTCTTTGCCATGTGAAATCCAGCCTCTGATTCTGATATAGCAGGTGGTTAGACATGAGCAGAACAAGGACAACAGGCCAGGGACAGAAGGTCACCAGGGCAGAAAGCCCCAGGTACCTAGCAATGGGAAAAACTGGGAAAAAAAGTATTGTAGGGTGGGACCTCACCACACACCCCCAAGGTGACCTTTCCCCCCTAGTATATCACTGGTCATGTGGCTTGGACCCTCTCTTGACCATTCCTCCCCTGGCATCTCACTAGTCATGTGATAGACTAAGGGGTTAGAGGAGGAACAAGGGGGGCCAAAAAATAGCCTCATATGCCTCCCTTGCTTGACTTTAAGCAGTAAGCGCTCAGAACAGTGAAGTTCTAACCCTCATCAAATAACCTCAGGAACAAAGCCTCAGTCTGCTGACCACAGAGTCAGAGTTTCAGTAAAACTAGAGATGACATTCTAGACCTCAGTTGTGTTTTAGCTCCAGGCCTAGAAGAGCCGCAAGGCCAGGCAAAGCAATGCCACGGCTGACATCAGGACCAGTTGCAGTGGCTAATGACCCACTATCCTGGGACTGACCAATCAGTAGAGAACACAACCCTGAAAGTACACACCTGGAAAGCTGATGAATATTCCATTGAGATCCTCCCTTGAGACTTCCAGATAAAAACGTCAAGACAAAGGACCCAGCATGCACGCACACTCACGCTCTCTCTCTAGAGCATGCCCATGCCTTCCCCAACCCCTTACTTACTGAGGCATGCTCTCTGCACAGCAGGCCTGCCCCTTCCCTCCACCCCTTCCCCCAGGTGCATTTCCATTGCCTTTCTTTCTCCTAAGCTCGGAGGGCCCCTCTTTTGCCTCCGTAACTTGTTTCCTGAGCCCAGGCAGCCCATCTGGCTCACTTCTTCTACCTCTGTGACTTTCTAAATAAACTTTTGCTTGTATTTGAGTGTTTGCTCTGGATTCTTTCCTAGCCAAAACTCAAGGACCAAGGTCTAACATCTGGTGCCATTCATCCTTAACAGCTCCACCATTCTCCTCACAGATGCAGGACTCATTTTGCCAGTGTCCAGTTCCCAGCTTCTTCTATATCAAGAAAGAGAAAACCCACTTATGAACTGAGGATACACAAACCCTGGTGGTTATTTTCTCAAATCAACTTAAGTTTATTCTCTGACCTGCTTTTAGAAAAAAGAAAATGTTACAGAGGAAAATGGAAGAGTTTTAATGTAAAACTTAACAACTCTCTGACAACCTACAATTTTCAATGTCATTCAGCCTTCTGTAGCAGCCCCTGTCTCCATGAGGGCCTTCTCTGTTTTGGATTACACTTAGGTATACCCATCTGTATTCTGCCCCAGTACGCTAAGATGTACTTGGAAACAAAAACAGCTCTCTGTTGAATAAGTCTTGCTTTTGAAAACTATCTTCTTTTAAAGTTTGTACATATAAATCTAAGCATATACAGATATATGTGTATTTTAAACAAAGTTTTCAACACAGCTTCAAACTTACTACATAACATTTCTGGGCACTGACATCACTGAACATGCTTTCAATGATATTTTTCACATAAGACTTTTCTCAGTCCTATTTTTCTATACCTCCTCTTTTTCTTCCTGCCTTCCAAACAGATCTTTCCCACATTTGTCAGCTCTTTCTTTGACCTCTTCAAGATATTTCATCCACTCTGTACATCTTTGACAACACTTTACTACAATGACCAATTATACACTTCCTCATTCAAATTCATGATCATTGCAAATTAAACAAAACCAAAAATTAAAATCATAACCTCTTGCCTTCCCCTGACAGATCTCCAACCTTATCTATTTATGTTAGAAATACTATTAATCTTACAAAGTAAAATATTAATTCACCTTGCATTGCTTTCTATTCCTATAGCTTCTCCTATTTACTCTGTTGTGAGGCACTGCTATTGAAGATTTCTAAGAAAGAAAGGTCCTCACCTCAGATTTTTGAAAAATAGATTATAAGAAATAACAAGATTAATCCTCTTCTCTCATTCTGGGCCAGTGGAAAGCAGGTCAGACATAAAGAATTCCAACACTCATTGCTCAGGCACAAAATAAGGTTAGCTTAAAAGCAGCCCAGCTTATTCAGGTACAACAACCAGGAGGTTCAAGAATCACAAGATCTTTGAACCAAGCGGCCTATTCAAACTAAAAGGAACACAACTTAGGATACCCTCACCAAACCAGCTTAATCAGATTAAAAATACACATACACAAAATTAGGAATAAGGGGCTGATAATATTAGATATGTGTAAAGTTTTAATGATTATAAAGAAAGATATGGCATATTCCTAAGTATATATGAAGTACATTCTCAAACTTGAATAAAAGATTTCTATAAAAATATGTACTCAGGCAACTGACTCAATAAGGCCCAGAGTCCAGTTTAAAATGACACTTCCGTTCCCTATCATGACTCCATTTTAGGAAAAAGTTCAACAAACAACAATATTAATAAAGAGGCATCAGCAGAAGAAAGATTTCCAGATGCATATATGGAAGGGAAGAACAGCCGACAGATGCGGCCCAGCAGAGGAGTGGTGGTCTACAGTCGAGAGGAGGCCAGAGGCTGGAAAGCACAGGCCCCATGTGGACAGGAGTAAGTCCAGGTTCTAAAGACAGAAATGACTTACTTGAGAAACTGCACTCAAAGTGACCAACCACACCCACATGCCCCTCCCCCAACCATGCAGAACCCAATGTAAACAGACATTTGTCTACGAAAGAAAAAGATAAATTTATTCTTTTTGTTTTACGACAAAATGAAACAAGAACCAGATGAGTACTCTAAGGGAGAAACAGGCAGCTAGGTGTGCGAGGCAATGCCACAGAACAAAGCCCAGCGTTCTTATCCGGGGTCACCCAGCCTTACAGCCAGCTCACAGCCCACTTACTCTAAAGAAGAGCCATCCAGTCACCAAGTTCTGGCTTTATGCAGAGCCCCTAATTAGCTGTTCTTTTTCTTCATTCTTAAATGTGAAGAACAAGTTTTAATGATAAATTTGAGAAAAGTTTTGGTTGCAGTTACTAGGGCTACGCAGCAAGATACTTCAGCATGTATGTCATGTAAAACTATTTATTAGGCTCGTGTATTCTACGGATCAGGAAATAAAACCAGGCAGAGCAGGGACTGCTCCTCTCTGCTCCCTGGTAACTGGAGCCTCAGCTGAATGAATGCTGGGGTGTGAAATCATCCGCAGGCTCATTCACACAGGTCTGGCAGTGGGTGCTGGCTTTTTGCAGGAGACCTCAGCTGGGGCCACTGTAAACATAGCTGTAAACATAGTTCACCCTGTGACCTGGGCCTCCTCCGAGAACAATGGCTGGATTCCAACAGAGAACACACAAAGAGTCCAGAGCACAGAGCCAGAGGACAGGAGGAGCAGGCAAAAGACAGAAGCTTGTTGCCTTTTATGACTAAGTCCTAAAAGTCATTGTTACTTCCTCCCTACTCTATTCACACGAGGCAGTCACAAAGGCCCACCCAATTTCAAAGAAAGGGAAGTAGATTCCCCTCTTGATATGGAAATGAAAATGTTCTGGAAACATTTGTGGGACCAGAAATATTGCTGTGACCATTTTGGGAAATACCATCTTCCACAGCCTCCAAGTTGAGAGAAAATGATCAATGGAAACAGAAAGAAAAAGTAAAATTAAGACCTCAGAAGAAAGAAAAAGAACTTAAATTAATTGTTTATTGTCTGTTAACACCCAATAGCAAAAAAAAAAAACTACAATTTAAGAAAATACAGAAACTATTTTTTTAAAGGAATGAAAAAATACCCAAGAATTAAAAGCTGTTTTTAGAAAAAATGCCTATCAATATAAAACATTGAAATAGAAAAATTAGCCCTGGCTGGTGTAGCTCGGTGGATTGAGCATGGGCCTGCGAACCAAAGGATCGCGGTTCGATTCCCCATCAGGGCACATACTTGGATTGCAGGCCAGTTCCTAGCAGGGGCTGCACAAGAGGCAACCATACATTGATATTTGTCTCCCTCTCTCCTTCCTTTCCCCTCTAAAGATAAATAAAGTCTTTTAAAAAAGAAAAGAAAAATTTAAAGAAACTTAAAAATGTTATCAGAATTCTAAAGCAAAAAGACAGGAAACGTTAGAAAAAATATAGCCACCATAGAGGATTAAGCCAGGATATTCAACTTCTCATAAACTAATGGTTATTCTAGAAAGAGAGAAGGGGAGGAAAAAGAAAAAACAGGGAGAAATGAGATTGATTTTGAAGCATCTACCAAGTATTATTTTTACAAAGTAAAAATGTTAATCCTCCCAAAGCTCAGCATCTACCTCATTTTGGTAGTCTCCTGCCACCAATTCTGAATGGAATTTTGAGTAATCTAAATTACCAACACTCACTTGCAGAAAAGTATTTGAAAGCTAAATAGCTACAGATTAGGACACTTCCAGAATTATTCCAATTTTCATTTGTAGGTACTTTAACTAATTTTCTTTTTTAAAAAGTCTCTCATAGAGAGAAAATAAAATGCCCAAACTCTGGAAGAGAATACAGTATTGGAAATACTATGAAGTTGGGCAGATGCTTAAAATCAAATTCTGACTCTAAAATCTACAAATATGTGACTTTGGGCAGATTTGTTAATAACTTTGTTCCTTAATCCATTATATATTTATAACTTACATTTATGTATTATTTTATTTTCTCTTTACAGATAATTTTAAGGAGCACAGAAAATGTACATAAAGCAGGTAATCCATAACGGTTACTTATTGGCATGACTCAAGATCCCCACAGAATCCAGAAGCATGAGAGCCACATTCCCACTCTGCCTATATCATCAAAGAAACATTCTCTGAGCTAATGCTAGGATGACCAACCTACCCAATGTTGGGTCTCATCTACCTCCTTGTCTGTATTTTCAGTCACCAATTATATGACTTATGTTCAAATAATTATGTGATTAGTGTTCTTAAGGCAGGAGGTGGTAGCATTCTGAATTCTGCAAAGGCAAACGAATAGGTTCTGTTGCCAATAATGTGAACTGTAAAAATAGGCTCATCTGAGATTCAGTCATCGATGAAAAGACTCGAGAGAGTTAGACAAAGCAGAAGAAAAGTAAATGCCTTCCATCTCTTTAATTATTTCTCTAGGTATAGTAAATGGTTACCACCACCCAAGCCTAAGAAACAGAAAGAAAGGAAACATTTTAACAACAGACTGGCCTAAAATCTCAAAGCCATGTAGATAATGATTGTCTCAGAATAACACTGTGAGCCATATTGGAATTCAGGCAATGACTTGACCATCAGAGGCTGTCAAAGTAAATTGTGCATCAAAGTATAGGGTTGGCTAAAAAGGTTCATTTGGTTTTTCCCATAAGATTGCTCTAGTAGCACTTAGTTGTCTTTAATTTTATTTGAAACAACTTTACAGATTGTTTTGTGATAGCTGTCATATCAGCATGCATTTTTTAAAAAAACTTATCAAAATTGGCCCTGGCTAGTGTGGCTCAGTGTATTTAGCACCAGGCTGTGAACTAAATAGTCACTGGTTCGATTCCAAGTCAGGGCCCATGCCTGGGTTGCAGGCTAGGTCCTCAGTAGGGGGCGCTTGAGAGGCAACCACACATTGATGTTTCTCTTCCTCTCTTTCTCCCTCCCATCCCCTCCCAAAAAGAAATAAATAAAATCTTTAAAAAAATAAAAACTTATCAAAATTGGTGAATTTTTGTGTAGCCATTTTAATACTGAAGGTGGAAAAAAATAAGCAATATTTTCAGCATATTAAGCTTTATTATTTCAAGAAAGGTAAAAATGCAACTGAAACACAAAAAAAGATTTGTGCAGTGTATAGAGAAGGTGCTGTGACTGATCAAATGTGTGAAAAGTGGTTTGTGAAATTTCGTGCTGGAGGTTTCTTGCTGAACAATGCTCCATGGTCAGGTAGACCAGCTGAAGTTGATAGCAATCAAATCAAGATGTTAATTGAAAACAATCAATATTATAGCACATGGGAGATTAACAAAATACTCAAAATATCCAAATCAATAAAGTTATTGGTGAAAATGAAAATGTATCTTTTATTTTACAGAAAAAACACAGAATTTTTGGCCAACCTAATACAATAATGAGTCTAGGGATAGCAAAAAAGGGTTAGTAAAAAAGATATTAAATTGTACACACAGATATTTGTTTAACAGGACAGAAATCAGCCAGTTCCCTACATGGAAACTATATTAATAAAAGATTTTTATTAATTAGAAGGAAAAGAAAATCCTGTGAAATTCTCAATTCTAATCTAGACCTTAGCTAAATAAAGCACAGGCTTTGTCAGTTTAGACCAAAAGATCATGTGAGTCAAAGTACCTGCCACCACCTGGGCACAGTGTACCACCAACTGTTGGAAGTGACCTAAGGGCAAAGACCCATAACAAGTCATAAAATTGCTTTCTAACAGCATACATTACTATACATGCATACATGTATAGCTTACATATTTACATATAAAATTAATATAAGTAGAAATATAATTCTATATAAAATTGTTTTATATTATAAATATATAAATTAAATATATGTAAATTTATACAAAGTATATAATTGGACAGTATGTTTGTGTTTACACTTAACCCAGTGTGTCTATATATGTATGCATCTCTGTGTATACAGCAAGTCCTCACTTAATGTCATCCATAGGTTCTGCGGCTTCACACGTAACATACAGGAGTGGGCAAAAAAGTACCAGTACATCTGCAGTTGTCAGTACGTGAAACACAGAGTTTATTCTTGCATTATAATTTATTAATTATTGTAGTATTTTTTGTATTACAATCGTAAACCCACTTTTCCCCACCTGTGTGTATGTATAGCACAGTAATCATAACAACAGAGATGGCTCCCTTTACCAACTGTCACTTATGTGCCAGCTCATGCTGAGCATGTCACACATATGCTCTCATTTAATTCCCCAACAAGCAGTTAAGTTGATTGCCCAGGGGTAGATGGTGGCGGAGCTGGGGAGAGAACTAGGTATTCCTGTTTCCACAGGCAGGCTTCTCTATCACATACAGACCAAACTACGCCACCAAACTAGCCTCAAATTGGCTACTGGACTTTACCACCCTGAAGGTTCTTGTCTCTTTCCCAAGCAGAGTCCTAGCTCACTGTGGGCAGTATAGGTGTGCATATAATAAAACAAACTTTACCATAGGCTAATTGATATAGACAACAGTTAAATTCCTATGACATCTAATCAACATTATAATGAAACATTGAACACAATGAAGTTATTTGAGGACCTGCTGTATGTTTATGAATATCACTGACAACTGGAAAATCAATGTGATTTTTTAAATTAATAACATGAAAATTTTGATAATAAATAGTAAAGTTTCTTTTTGTAAAGCTCAGAAAATAATTTCCTCTGCTGTGTAGCCTGAATATTTCAGAATATGATTAAGTAGCTTGATAGGGGAAAATAAGATTCATTGCTACTGAGTTTCCTTAAAGTGGGCAACATACAACAGGTAACAGGAACATGCACATTTTCAAGTCTAGAAGTAATATCTGTTGTAAAACTTAAGAATGATTCTGTTAAAAGGCAAATAATTTTTTACTCTGTCATGACAATACTATTATAATACACAAAGAAAACACAGTACTTATCAACTTTTCCTTTAAATAGGTGTGGTGCATTTTATTTTTCTTACATATAAAATAAAAATTTCCTGCTTGATATATTAATATTAAAATTTTCAAAAATAACACCCTTTAAAGTTACTAAAGGCCCAACAGAAAGCCTTTTAAGTGATATTAACCATTGCATTTAGCTTTTATATAAAGCAACTTGATCATGTATATTGTCAAGTTTTGTGATTATTTTGTTTCTTAATCTACATTAATACAAGCAATAATACTCGCCTCTTAAAATGTTATAACTGTTAAATAAAATAATATTAAGTGCCTTATAATGTGTCTAACCAAAGTGTATGCTCAGAAATGTTAGTTCTCCCTCTTTTTCTAAAACTACACTACAAATAGCAAATTAACTTTACATAAAATTATTTGAATAAAAATCACCTGTGTGGGGGAATCCATCGTTCCTTTTTATTCTCAGTGCAAAACAGTTTACCTTTCTTTATCTGTCACATTGGCAAATGCTCTTGGTTTTGATTTACTATTACTGACATTTTAATGAAAATGCCTAATGATAGCTGAGGCTGCTGAGAAAGGGGCCAAGCAGGTGCTCCTGTACACCCTTTCAGATGTACACACTGACCTAAATAAATATTCATGGCCTCAAAGCACACACACACACACACACCACTTAAACCATCTGTATTTTTGAACCAATAAATCTGTGTTTCTTGAGCTCTTCCCTGAGAGTATAAGCAGCTATGTAGTCAGGCTTAAATTATAAGATGCTCATCTCAATTTTAATAGTAAAAAATAAACATAATTTGAACTCCCAACATGAAAACAGTACATCTCACAGCACAATCATAAGATGGAATATTGCATGGCTCATTAAAATAAGGTTTTTATATAGATGTCAATCCCATTTTCCCACTTGCTGAGGATCATCTTCGATTCATTTATTTTATACTTCACATCTAATCCACTAGAAACTCCTATTTTACCTTCACAAAGCAAATATAGCCAGAATCTCACCATTCTTTAATCCCACCACCCTGTTCCAGGCCACAATCATCTCTGGTCTGGATTATACAGTTAGCCTCTGACAGGTCTCTCTGTTTCTTTTGTATACCTACAGTCTAAAAGATGCTAGAATGATGTACTTTTAAATGGAAATAATGCCACTCTACCAAAAAATGCAGGATACAAAACTATATATAGCATACTTCCAGTTTTATCTGCCAAAATGTTAATAATGCTTACATATGGGTAGTAACGGAATTACATGCATTTTTTTTCTGTGTTCTCAAAGTTTTTCTTACTGTGAGCATGTTTAACCAAAAAAACAAATAAATAAAATGTTCATTAAAATTTTTAGATGAAGTTGAACTGTATGATATAATTTTAGTATTTAAAATATGATCTAATGAAAAGCTAGTACTCAAATAAGAAACATGATAACTCTAATCTCAAATTACTATTCATTGTGGACAAATTTAAACATGGAAAAGGTATTTTAAAATTATATATGAGAACATACACTCTTAAAAAAGGAAACTGTCATAAGTTTTTAAAATAAAAAGGCACTTTTTATTATATATTTTTCTGTTGTTCAACCTAACCAAAAATGGAAATAACATTTTACGGATCTTTTAGCTTCCAGCTTGTACCTTCTCTGTTAAACTATTATTTTTAAAAATGATGTGGGAGCTTTTGTTTTCTTAGTTCTTTTTTCTCTGACCTTGAAATATAATTGACTATAAGTCTCAATGGTATAAGTCATTAGGAAGATAAAATATATATGGGATTAAAGTAAAAAAAATGATAAGACTTTTAAATTAAGTAATGATGTTAATAATCCTACTTTATAAAATGGCTTATGTGATAGATTTTAATTATTATTGTAATCAGGGTTTATCAACTAAAAATGTTTAAACTTTTTAAAGTAAATGAATTTCGGAGCTCTTGTTCAAAAGTTTATTAGAGAAAATATGGCTATACATTGAAAATTATTAAATGATTTCATTGCAACATTCATATTCACATTCTATATCCTCAGAGCACAGCAAAAAATTTTATTAATAATATAAACATTAGGACTATTTTTGATAAAAATAAGGTCAGTATTCATGAAATGGGACCCTTTGCCACAATTATTATGACTCCAAAAAATCTTTTTGTCATGCCACTTGAAATTTGAAAAACATCCTTTTTTCTTCTTGCTTCTTCTTTTCCATTCATAGTCTAAGTGTAATTAAGTTTTGAGAGTGAAAAATAATAAAGCACAGAGTTCATTTTCTATTAAAATTGAGACATAAGCAATAAAAATCCAAAGCTGCTGCAAAAGGTGAGGAATGATACAGGGTGCTAAGAGGAGGCCTCCATCTCTGAGCCCCTTTGGGGCTGCTACAGCTTTGTGGGATAAAGTAAGCAGATGACAGAAAATGATGAAGAAAGAGGGCATGTGAGTCCTGGCCGATGTGGCTCAGTTGGTTGGAGTGTCGTCCTTCAAACCAAAAGGTCACAGGTCAGGGCACATGCCTAGGTTGCTGGTTCAGTCCAAAGTCAGGGGTATATGGAGAGGCAACTGATCCATGTTTCTCACATTAATGTTTCTCTCCTCTCTGTCTCTCCTTTTCTTCTCCTCTCTCTAAAATCAGTAAGTATATCCCAGCATGAAGAGAAAGGAAGAAAAGAAGAAGGGGGAGAGGAAAAGGAAGGAAGGGAAAGGGGAACAGGGAGGGAGGGAGGGAGGAAGGAAGGAGGGAAGGAAGCAAGGAAGGAAGGAAGGAAAAATGTGAATAAAAGCTGGATCAGAGTTAGAAAAAGGAACTATTTGAGAGACTTGCTGTGAATAAATCTTTTATTTTTTCCATAGTCATCCCCTTTTAACCAATGTCTAGGATTTTTCATGAACAAAATTATAAAACTGTAACAACTCAGAGAATATAAGGTTTTGGCACCATCAGTAATCTTAAATTATCACAAGAACAGTTTTCTCAAATAATTTTGCCATAGCTTACCATGAATGTCCATCTTTCCACCTCTGATGGGTTTCCTCACCACAAACTGCCTGGTCTCTAAGCCACTGCCTCATAGTTTGGAACTGGTTATAGCAGAAACCCATTTTAATGTACAAATTTATATATTAGCTCCCACAAGTATTTACCGACAGGCTGAGTTCCTCATTAAAGTAACTCTCTTTATTTTAATCATTCTTTCACCTATTCCATTAACATGGAGTGTCTACCAGCAAATAGAATTTGAAGTATATTAAGCATAAAAATGTAAGGCAGGATCCAAGATAAAATTGTTAGTATTATTAGTTATTAAATTTAAATCCAAGCTTACTTGAAATCAAGAAATAAAATATATTGGATATATAGATTTTGTTCTCTTCTGAACTACTATACACCATATAAAATAAAGTTGCCTAACAAAACGGCCTCAGAGGTCCAGTGGTACTAAAGATATAATTAACCAGGTCAACAATATAAAATATCTCAAGAATAGTACGGTAGAGGAGGGGAGGGGAAGAAAAACAAAGAAAGAAATCTTTGGTTTGTTTACTTTTTTCCACACTACATTTTCCATATTCACTTTCTAGAGTTACCAATAACAGAGAGGTGTGCAGTTCCTGACTTGAAAGTGTGTTTCCTTCATGGACTTAGACTCCTTACAGAATTTTGTAACTATTAAACTAGTTCCATTAATTCAGGATCAGCAATAGAACCACCTTATATTTCCTAAACCCATAGATTTTAACATTTTAGCTCTGTCTTTGTCATTCTATAGTTTCATTACTATGTTTCAATGTACATTTTGTTTTTATTTATCCTGCAATATTACTCTTTCTTTAAATCTATAAGTTTTTTAGTCATTCTTGCTCAAAATACAGCCTTGCTCTGATTTTGTTTCTCAAAGTTTATTGCACATTTTTTACTTTACTTTATTCTACTTTCATTCTTTTATTAAATAAGTCTCATTCACTTTTTCTATTCTGTTAACTTCCTGTTACCCATCACTTGGTCCCTCTGCAGAACGTTCTGAGTGACTTGCTTATCTATGTTCCAATTTGAGAGGTGATATCTTTACCTCTATCCACGCAATGTTCAAACCACTCACTGAGTTTTTCATTTCAATGATGATACTTTCATTTCTGGTCTTGTAATTTCTATTCATGTCTTATTTATCAGAACATTTAAAAACACTTATTTTAAAGTATCGTGTAAAGTACCTTTCCACATCTTAAGTAGTATTCCTACTACGTGAGGTGCAAATTTTCTCATTTGATGTACAAGTCATTTCTTTATATGCTTTACACTATTGACTTTTCCATCAAAGTCTTTTGTGTGCTCTCTGAAGCGTGCCTACTGAATATTTTCGAGTTTCCTTCTACAAGTACATACTGGCTCTACAAGGGCTGGACCATTTTAAAGCTAATTCTCAGCTGACCAGTCCTTGGATAAAGCAGTAACATCAGCTAAGGCCCTACCTGGCTGCATGGCACAGACCTGGAGTTCCAATTTTTTCGTGACTTTTTCCTACCCAATGTGCATAGTAGACATCAAATACCCCTGTACCTGGCAGGCAGGGATGTTCCAGGTCCCATTTCACTGGAGAACAGCCCTTCCCAATTCCCAGCTTCACACAGGCCATAGAAAAGAGAGGTTGGAGCCTACATTTCCCTAATGCTACAATTATCAACTCTTAGCCTCCAGCTAACTTTGCACACCCCAGTGACCTATCTAAACTTCAATCCTTCTCACGTTTGGTGTTGAATATCCTCTTTATTTCTAGTATCTAAGCATTTGCTCACTTTGTTTTAAGCTTGGTTAAATATCCCTCAATGCATTTGTTACATTCATCTAGTTTCCACTCCATGTGTTCAAAGTTTGAAGCCCTTTCACCCTAGCAAAACTCTGATAACCAAAATTGACAAGGGCAGTATGGGAGAGATAAATTACAAGACAATCATGACTAGGAACAGATGTATTTTTACATCATCAATATAGTTTCTGAAAAGACAGAAAACTGTACTTAAACAACAATTTAAAAAAATAATAATAAAACAAAATAAAATAAAATAATGTAGTTTCTGAAATCATCACAACTAAGTGGGGTTTATCTCAGGAATGCAAGGCTGACTTAACATTATAATACTGAACAATGTACTGCACGCATCGGCATACTTTACATGGGAAATACACTGTGCGCCACAGAGTCTCCGTCACAGAGTCTTCTTTGGTTGGTTGGTTGGTTTTTCATGATGTTTTAAACATGTAAAAGCCATTCTTAGATCACAGGCCATACAAACACAGGCTGTGGACCATATTTTGCCAATCCCTTATATAATTCAACATGCTAACATAATTAAAAAATTATACAATTATCTCAATAGGCGCTTAAAATGTATTTGATAACATCGAACACTCATTCATGATTTTTTAAATAATGCATAATACAGGAAGATAAGTCCCTTAACCCAATAATGATCATCAACTAAAAACATGCAGCAAATCTCCTTCTTAAAGAAAGGATGTTAGAGAGATTTTCTTTAGAGTGGGAACAAGATAAGGATGCCTACCGTTTCCACTTGTACTCAGTCAACACTGCATCCCCGCCAGTGCAGTCAGGAAGGGAAAAAATTAACCGGTTTAAGTTTGAAAAGGAGAAACAAAACTGTCACCATAGAATAAATAATTTTATGGTCTAATTAGAAATCCCTACAAAGTGCAGATAAAGTATTATTCAAATTGATAAGAGAGTTTACCAATGTGAATGACTATAAGACTAAATATATCTATTTATTCATGCACCCATTACTTGGTTGATCTAGTCTATGGGGACTACTCCTGGAGGAAGTAATAAGGCAAGCTTTCTTCCAGAAAAAATTTCACATTAGTTTCTGTGTAGACACTGTTGACCTAAGATTATCCCAAAAATTTTCACACTAGTTTCTGTGTAGACACTGCTGACCTAAGATTATCCCATTCAGATTATCAGGCAATCCTTAATGTGGGAGTCTCTCATCCAAGGCCCAATCTGCTGGTGGAGCCCAAAGCTTGGTCTCCTACTTCCAGCATTCAATTCTATTCACAGTGCTAACTTTGATTTCCATTCATTGGGGTTTGTTGGTGGTGGTGTTTCTTTTATTCTTGTCCTTGGAAATTTCCTTTACTTTTAATACGGGAAGGGATTTATCCAAAATCTAGCTGTAGCATAGAGAAAGGCCTTTTTGAGCATCAAGTCCAAAGTATGATTTATAAAAACTATTACATATAGAACAAATGGTTAAAAACAAAACCCCAAATGTTACACTGGTTGCTTTCAAATAAGTTATAAGTAACTTTGTTTTTCCTTCAGTAGTTTTCCCTATCTTTTATCCATGACCTTATTTTTGTTTTAATAAAGAAGAACAAGCAATATAGTTTATTCCTTAAAAGAAGTTATGCACAGGACATATTTAAAAAACTATTGTGAGGCCCTGGTCGGGTAGTTCAGTTGGTTAGAGCATTGTCCCAATACACAAAGGTCACAGGTTTGATCCCTGAGTAGAGCACATGCAAGAATCAACAAATGAATGCATAAATAAGTGAAACAACAAACTGATCTCTCTTGCTCTCTCCCCCTCCCTCCTTTCTTCTCCCTTTCTCTCTCAAGTCAAATTTATAAAAATTTTTTAAAAGCTATTTATTATTGAAAAACAAAATAATATTTATCAATCATACACTTGCTTTTCAGTCTTTTAATTAATTCTCATAAAAATTCTGTAAAATCCCTAATTTTGAAGAAGAGAAAACTGAGTCTCAGAAAGGTTAAATTATTTGCCCAAGTGACAGAACTGGGATTTGATTTCAGAAACGCTTGTTCCAAGGCCAGGGCTTTTTCTACTGAGTCATGAGCCTCCCACAAGAGAGCATTTTCACATTGCCACCTGCTAGTTCTAATTAAGAGATAGTAATTAAACAAGTCTCCACTCCAGACAACAATATTTAAGCTACTGGCATTTTAAAGAAATTAATACAAACAGCTTTTTTTATCTCTGGAAGAAATTACAACTGAACACAAACTACAAGCTGTTGTTGGAAAGAGAAAAGACTCCAATATGACATAGTTACATGTTTATTCAAAGAATGGTTACTTACATTACCTATTAATGGAACATGAAGCATAAAACTGTTGTTGTTGAATGACTAATTTACTTATAAAAATATTCAACTTAACTAGTAATCAAAGAAGTACAGAGAGTAACAATGACATACTAATCAAAAAAGGAAAAGCTTTTAAAATCAGTAATAGACAAATGGGTAAACAGTAAAATTTTCATACATTTCTAGGAGAAGATATAACTGGTAAAAATTTGCTGTAGGCCAATTTATAATATTCACTCCTTAAAACATAACATGGCTACTATTTTTTACCTAGGAAATTATCCTGAGGAAATAATCACAGATATGTACATGAAGATTTAGCTGTGGGGTTGCTCATCTTAGAATTACTTGTAATAACAAAAATGAAGAAAAAGAAAAAGAAACTGCAATGAATCTAAATCTACAACAGTAAGAAATTAGGTTAATAATTTTTAATAAAATTTTGTAAAAACTAAATCCCAGTTTCATTATTTATAGACCAAGAGACCCTGAGCAACTCCACTGAGACCTCTCGACTTTACCAAAAAGCAACAGGAATAACAATAGTACCTATTTCACCCAGGTAATTCACAGATGGCACAAAATAATCCACGTAGGGACTATAGCACAGAGCCTGGCACGTGCGTGCTGTCACCCAGTAACACACCTATGTGGCAGTTAGGAAAGCAGACGTGAACTCTTCTCCCTCCGTCCACGTCTAATGGTTGTGCAAGTTTTGCAACCTCTTTATATCTCAGTTTTCTTATCTACAGAATGAGAGTTTGCATCAGGATTTTATGAGATAAGTTTATAAAGTATTTAGCACAGTGCCTGTGCTCTGTGCTAAAACTCTCAATAAATTTCATTATTTTATTAGATTAGTATTTAGCTATTAGAATAAATATATGTTATTTGTGTAATCAGTTACATACTCACTGAGTCACTTAATGTATTAGGTATGATACCCAGTATAGAGGCTGTGCAGTTTCATTTTGGATTTCCTGGAATTAGTTGTTCCATTCCAGTGTGTCTTGCCTCACTACTGAGAGCTCCACAGTATTATAATCATAAACTAGAATGCTATTATACTTTATGGCCAACATTTTCAAAAGATACCATAGTCCTAAGCCCATTCATGGAATTTTCTATATAGCAATTTTTTTATTGTAACTTTTCTTTTCCCTTCTGCAGAACTTTCCCACAAAGAGATGTCAGGGAGAACAACTCTTCCTAACCGAATCTCCTTCACCCCCAAGCATGCACTCTGAAGTATCAGGGAGACCGAGACCCAGAACCCCTCAAAATCAAACAGATGTGTGGAGTTTCAACGACCAGAGGGCACTAAAAAGTAAAGTAAAACAAACAGAAATAAAAAGAAAGATAAACAAAACAAAGCAAAACAAAGAAGAATATTATTATTTTAAAAACTCACTTTGGACTTCCAGACAAGATGGAGATGTAAGCGGACACGCTGTGCCTCCTCTCACAACCAAGATTAAGGACAACAAAAATATAGAACCAAAAAAAACCCCCAAAACCAACCAGAACAAAGAGAGGACTGAATTGTACAGAGGTCCAACAATGACTCACTCACCCAGACCAGTAAGAGGGGCAGAGTCGGCGGCCGGCGGAGAAGGGATGTGGCGGTAAGAAGCAGTAGCTGGTGGTCCCAGGCGCACAGGAAGCAGTTTACCGAGAGCAGGGAGGCAACGAGCAGACCAAGCAAGGCGCACCAGACGGCTGACTGCGGTCACACATTCCCACTCAGATAAGCCAGGTGAAAACAGGCAGCAAGACAGACTGCGCAGCACAGGGCCCCAGCACCCAGAAATAGAGCTTAAAGGGTACCGATTGAGAACATTTGTGGGGGTTGGGGTGCCAGGAGGGAGTCCCAGCCTCACAGGAGAGTTCGTTGGGGAGATGCATGCAAGTCCTAGAACATGCACGAGCCTGTCCACATGGAGATCAGCACCAGAAGGGCCCAATTTGGTTGGGGAAAGCAGCAGAGGGGACTGGAATCCGAGAGAGACTGGAGCAGGCACCATTGTTCCCTCTCAGACCCCACCTCCACATCCAGTATCACAACCCAGCCACTGGGTTGCCCCACCCTGGTGAACGCCTAAGGCTCCGCCCCTCACTATGTAACAGCCACGACCAGACAAAAAAAAAAAAACAAGGATAGCTCAAAAGGCAGAACAGACTGGGGCTCCGGAGCTAATTCATCTGAACGACCAGGAGGTGGTCAACCTAACAGATGCAGAGCTCATAGCACTGGTAGCTAACCTCTCAGAAGCACAGTTCAAAGCTCTGGTAATTAGGAAGCTCACAGAATTGGTTGATTTTGGTCGCAAATTAGAGGAACGAATGGAGGCTACAATAGGTGAAATGAAGAAAAACGCACAGGGAACCAATAATGATGGGAGGAAAACTGGAACTCAAATCAATGGAGTGGACCAGAAGGAAGAAAGAAACAACCAAACACAAAAGAAGGAAGGAACAAGAATTCAAAAAAATGAGGACAGGCTTAGGAACCTCCAGGACATCTTTAAACATCCCAACATCCGAATTATAGGGGTACCAGAAGGGGAAGAGGAAGAGCAACAAGTGGAAAACTTATTTGAACAAATAATAA